>MDKI01190443.1:0-33018 GCA_005239505.1 Nicotiana paniculata | reverse complement strand
AACCACGGAACTCGGGAATGCCTAATACCTTCTCCCGGGTTAACAGAATTCCTTATCCGGATTTCTGTGTTCGCGGACTGTAAAACAGAGTCAATTTTTCCTCAATTCGTGATTTAAACCAGTGACTTAGGACACCATAAACTATCCCAAGTGGCTACTCTGAATAAATAATAAATCCCATTTCGATTAGTCACTTTAATTGGAAAAACCCCTTTATCCCCACCCTTGGCGGGAAAAGGAGGTGTGACACATATCTCAGTCTCTGTTGTTATTTACTAATACATCATATCATCATTTTCGGGCTAGTTTCATGTCATTGTGAGCCCGAGAGAGAGAGACTGGAGAGATTGATGACTGAGTGAGGTTGATGGCTTAATTGTGAGGATATCAATATTATAGCACGTGAGTTATGCGTGTGGATTCTGATATTGATACTATAACACGTGAGTTATCCGTGCAACACGTGAGTTATCCGTGCAGATTATAGCGCTTGGGCTGTATGAGCCCCTCCGGAGTCTGCACACCCCCAGTGAGCACAGTCGACTATATATACGTGGATCAGGCTGCACGCCGCGTCGAGTACTGAGTGTTTGAGTGTGCTGAGCATTGAGCGTAGTGAGAGAGAATGCAAGACAATGAGATTGAGTACTATGAGAGTGTGAGCACATGAGCTAATCATTGAGATGCATTTCCTTCTACTACCCAGTTTTGGGGACATTTATGATTTTACCTGTATCTTTACATGTAGACATAAAGACGTACACTCCTCATGCTATCTAAATGAAACATATTACTTATTGTTGAAAGGATTTTCGGGAAAAATCAAAATTTTCAAACCTACTCGTATTTTTGGCATTTTTGGTAAAAGATTTGGGTTTTCACTGAGATACTTGAAAAACACGCCTATTTTTCTGAAACTGTGAACGAGCTGAGCATTTTATTTCTGATGTACCTCTTTTATTACTTGTACTTGTTGTTATGAACTGTTGTGGAATATTCATATTGGACCCGACCTTTGTGTTAGCTCGTCACTACTTTCAAATTAAGGTTAGGTTTGTTACTTACTGAGTACATGGGGTCAGTTGTACTCATACTACACATCTGCACCTTGCGTGCAGATGTTGGATGCTGATGTTGTTATGTTCGATGAGAACTGGATTGAAGATGTACCTGCGTCCCGGTTATGGATATCTCTTGTTCGTGGTAGCCTTAGATCTATAAAACTCTATTATGTACTTTTCAAACAGACTATGTATCTATTTTATATCAGCTTTGTAAGCTCTATTCTTAGAAGCTCGTGTTTGTACGACCAGTCCTTGGAAAATGTATAAGTTTCAGATAATTTCTTCCCTTAAATTGTTTTATTAATTTCATTGAAATTGGATAGTTATTAGTTGGCTTAATTAGCAGATTGGGTTAGGTGCCATCACGACCAGTAGATTTTTGGGTCGTGACAAGATCAATTTTAACTTAGTCTATTATATATACGGCAACGCTAACATACATAAGAAATAATAAACTTGACAACAAACATGTAGGGTAGAAGGTCATTTGGTATTAAAGTATTTAAGCATTCTTCTTGGTAGTAATTATTGGAATCATTTTCTATTGTCAAAAACTGAACATTTTGTTTTTATTATAAAATTTTATAATCAACCTTAATTTAGTTGATCAACATATTCTTTCTCCTAGCTAAGATATCTTTTTAGTTCTATCATGTGATTTGCACAAATTGCATTTTAATCTAATAATCTTTCTCTTATTAAATGTACTACCATTACCATTGGGATTGCTAACTAAGTGTTCAAGACGAACCAAATTAGAATGCTCTTCTTCGTTTCCGACACGAAGCAAGAAGACGCTGAATACTGGATATGTTCTTACTTTATATTTCTTATCAGTTGAATCTTTTTTATTTGAGGCCAGAAGTATAACTTTGGCAAGCTAGATTTTACAGTCTCTGCTTTTGTCGATTTTGGAACAACGAGTAGTACTTGACAGAAATCACCTTCCAAACCATTAATTTTCCACCAAACAGTTCATTAATATCCAATATATCTCTAGAACTCCGGGCAATTATGTCGATCGTTTGACACTTAGCCATAAGTGCTTCATCCCATATTATCAACTTTTTTTCCTTATAAATTTTGCACAATTACTCTGCTTTGATGTATTTGTGATGGTTATTTAAGCTGTTTGAAAAGGTACATCAAATCTAAAGTGGGTGGCCTCACAATAAAATCGTTGTTGGTACACCACTTGCTATTATTGCTAACAGCGTCATGCCTCTTGATATGATATTTGCAAGTAATGCATGATATTGAAATATTTCGATTCCGCCGAAGGCATCTACAAAGAATAATCCCGTTATACCAGGTCGACTCTTTATAATATAGTTTTGAAAGCTTGTTCTTGAATATGATTTAGCTTTGATTGTGCTTTCTCACACACTTGTATAGCATTTTGATTCTTAATAATATACTAACATTTTTACTTTGTGTTTTAACGCTCTTTTTATGTAATAAATATTTGTACCATAAGATTTGTTTTAACTTGAATAAGAATTTTACTAACATGGTGAATTTAAAAAATAATTGAATTGGATTCTCTTGTTAAATAATTAATTAAAATATTTAATTATTTGATTTTAAAATAAAAAATAATTTATTCTATGTTGATTCACATCTTAATATCAGTTCATCTCTTGTTTTAAATATTTAATCTTGATTATAATTTTATCCAGCATAAATTTTATTTTCAAAGAGTAAAAGATTGATATGATATTTCACTTTTAGATCGTTATGTTTGTAGAATCATTAATGGTATTGACTCTTACCAACTATTTTTTTTCTCTTTCTCACACATTTATATTCTCAAATATTTTCTTAGTTGTTGTTTAATAATTGGATATTTTTTAATATTACGCGAAAAATTGATTAAAGTAAGAAAATAGTTCAAATATAATATAAAAATATATTATTGTGTGGTTTTTTTCTCTTCTCAATTTCAACTCCTTATGCAGTCAATTTAATAGTATATTTATTTTTTCTTGGTATTAGACATTGTGGAGTGGTATGTATTGCCAATACAGAGGATCTTATGAAATTGATTTCATTAAACCATCTTACATATTTTTAATAAGAATTTAATAGATAAAATTTATTAAATTTAAAATTTTAAATATTAAAAATTAGCATAGAAGGTATTGTAGCCCAAAAAAAGGTCATTATTGTAACGACTCGACCGGTCGTTTTGAGCTCTAGCGCGTTGTTCAACAGTTTGGGGTCATGAGCAGCTCTGTTTCAGGTATTATGACTTGTAGGCATGGTCAGAACCGAATTTCGGGAAGTTTAGAGTTGATTTGAAAAGAAAATTCTTATTTCAAAAGCTATAAGTGGGAGAAATGGACTAAGATTGGAATTTTGAGTAAACGGCCTCCGAATCAGGATTTGAAGGTTCCTACAGGTTCGTATGATGATTTCGGACTTGGATATGTCCGGATCAGGTTTTGGATAACCCGGGGGCGTTTCGATGCATACTGTGGAAGTGAGCATTTTTGAAGAAATTTCATAAGTTTGGCTTGAAGCGCACTTCAGTGATATTTATGTATATTTGCGATTCCGAGTCCGGGAATAGCTTCGTATGGTGATTCTGGAGTTGGGAGCGCGATCGGAAGTGAATTCGGATGTTCGGAGGTCATTTTGAAGTCATTTGGCTAAAGATAGAAATTTGAAGGTTTTTGAGAAAGCCGACCGGAAGTGGAAATTTTGATATTGAGGTCGGAATGCGATTCCGGAAGTTGGAGAAGGTCCGTAATGTCGAATATGTATTGTGTGCAAAATTTGGGGTCAATCGGACGTGATTTGATAGGTTTTGGCATCGGATGTAGAAGTTGGAAATTTCTAAGTTCATAAAGTTGGGATTTGGGTGCGGTTAGTCGTTTCGATGTTGTTTGATGTCATTTGAGGCCTCGAGCAAGTCCGCATTATATTTTGGAACAGGTTGGTATAATTGGACGGGGACCCGGGGGCCTCGGGTGGATTCCGGGTGGTTAATGGATCAAGTTTGGGAGTTTAAAGAAGGCTGATGTTGCTGTCATCTGGTGTGACCGCACCTACGAGGATTTGGCCGCAGGTGCGGATAAGGGTGCGCATGTGAGAAATTGGGATAGAGCCGTGGAGGCCCCAAGTGCGGGAGATTTGGGCACACATGCAGAAGCGCGAGTGCGACAAGGGGACCGAAGGTGCGGAAATAGGCCTGGGCAGATTGTTTTTAAGCGAGAATTTGGACATTTCTCCATCTATTTTCATATGCTATGGGCGATCTTGGGAGGATTCAAAGAGAGGATTTCTTCATGCATTGTCAAGGTAAGTAATTTCTTCACATTTTTGAATTAAATACAAGATTATTACATAGATTTGGTATGGGAAATTGAGGAAAATTTGGGAATGTTGAAGGAAACCTAGAAATTTGGTAAATTGGAATTTAGCCACGAATTGAGAATGAATATTTGAGTAAATTGTATAATTGAACTAGTAAAGCTATGGTAGAATGTATCTTCGAGAAATTTCGAATTTCCGGGCCCATAGGCCCGAGGGCATTTTGGTCATTTCACTAAGCGGGGTTGGGAAGTATGTAATTTGGAATTGTTGCAAATATTAGAGTATATTTTCATTGGTTTGTCGTTGTTTGGATAGTTTCGGAGCGTTGTGCAACGATTTGAGTCGTCGAAAGGGCTTGGAGGCCGGTTATGGAATTTCGGAGCGAGGTAAGTCTCCTTTCTAACTTCGTGAGCGGGAATTATCCCCCTAGGTGAACTAATTAAGTATGTGTTACTATCTGCGGGGGGGCTATGTACGCACGAGGTGACTAGAGTCCGTGCGTAGCTACTATTATGCCATGTCCGGGTAGCCTAGGACCCACTAGCATGCCTTACATGTTGAACCCGTGATTCTGTCTGTAATATTAGACTGCTAATATAATCGAAATTGTAATCGAATTACTAAGAAAGATTAGAGTTTATTTTCTTAATCATCTAAAAAGAGAATTGATTTTCCTTCGCGGGTAATTGTATTTCCGGATAAGGTTGTATTATTAAACATTATATAAACTTGGCAAGTGAATTTCGAAAAAGGATTTAAATACTATTTTGTGGTTTTTAAAAAAAGAAATCGGTTATTTACTTGAGTATTTGTGTTCCCAACGTATTCGGGGTGGATTGTTGATTGTGCATGTCTGCATGTGACCGCTTCGCAATTTACATTCCGCGAGCGGAGTGTTATTTCCCCCACTCTCATGAGAGCGGGCCGTACACCACGACGGATTTAAAATGAACTTTTGGTATAGGTCGTTCGATCCTTGGCAGTGCATAGACATGATTATTATATTGAGAGGTGCACTTATGGGACGGGCCGTTCGATCCTCGGCAGTGCACAAAGATGATTATTATATTGAGAGATGTACTTTTGGTACGGGCTGTTCGATCCTCGGCAGTGCATAGACATGAGCATTTTATTGAGAGGTGCACTTTTAGTACGGGTCGTTCGATCCTCGGCAGTGCACAGAGTTGATTATTATGACGGCTCAGGCCTGTTGTCCTTATCCCGTATGCGCATGCTAAACTGTAAAATGCTTTTCATGATTTTTGAAGTGATAAGATATTTGTGGGAAAATAAAAAAGTAATTGTTGATTTATGATATTTGGGGGAAAACAAAGAGGAAATTATTTATTTAAGATATTTGGAATATAATGAGAAAGTGGTAACTGTTTGTTTACTTCCAGTATTTACTTGGATTTCAGTGCCTTATATATGTGCTGCTTTACTACCTTTACATGCCTATCGTGTTCATCTTATACTGTTAATTAATTTATTGGCCCTTAGTGAGTGTTTAATTCGACCTCTCGTCACTACCTCTCTGAGGCTAGGCGAGCGACTTACTGAGTACACGTTATTTTTATATTCATGCTACACTTGCTATGCATTTTATTGCACATGTACTTCTATAGCAATGTGGAGGATTCAGAGACTTAGGCGAGCTGCATCATCCGGAGGCGATCTGCAGCTGACAGAGTCTCCCTCGTACTGTATTTATTTTCATTTTAAATTCCTTGTCTAACTTGTATTTCGGACAAGCTTTGTAATGATTGTATAAATTCTTAGAAATTGCTCATATACTTGTGATACCGGATTTTGGAATGTGTTGGGATATAATTGCTAATATGGAATATTCAAACTATTGTTTTACTAGACATATTTTATTTAGTTAATATGTAATAAAGTGAAAGGAAATGATTTTCATAAATGTTAAAAACAGAAAATTGTTTCAATTAATTAATGATTGGCTTGCCTGGCAATGATGTCTGGTGCCATCACGACCTTATGGATTTTGGGTCATGACAATTATAGTTATGTCGTTTCCCTATGAGTTCTTCCGCTTAATATTTTTGGGTTATTTTGATATGTTAAATTGTATTTATGTTTTTACAATAATATAAGCTCTCCTTTTTCTAAATAGATTTAGACAATATAATACATTCTCAAATTAAGTTAGTAATAGGACATTATAATACGTTTTCAAATTAAATTAGTACTAGAAATTTTTAAGAAGTATATCCTAAAAGTAATAGAATTACATGACTAAAGATAGTTACTGGTTCAATTTTATATGAATTAGACAGTCCGAAAGTAATTATACTAATAAGATTCCTAAAGGTAATCATGTAGTAATTCTGACGTGTAATATTATGTCCTAAAACTCATAAGACTATAAGGCTAATATCTGGAATTTCGATTATGTCCTTTTATTATAAGTTATTATGCTTAATATTATAATGTTATACGTTTATAATAGATAGATATAAATATGGAGATAGATACGATGGATATAGATAATACACAAAGTCTTGTAATAATTATGCAAATATTAAGCTTAACGCCTCCAACCAAAACACTTTTGGGGCAAACTAGAAGTAGCAATAATATGTGCGGATTCCTCCCCACCCCCAACAACCCCAAACCCCTTTATGCAACCAACATAACATTATGAGTATCGAATATAATTCTAAAATCTAAATGAAGCGATAATAAATAGTGAAATTGGATTTCAATTAATTTGAATTGAGACGTACTAATTTTTATCCTTACTTAGCCAAATTATTTACATATTTCCCACCTTCAACGGGTCGGGTAGTCCACAGAACCGACCCTCCGGAAGCGGTGTACGGATCTTTCAACTTTCATATAATCGTATCTCGCTCTCAACATATAGTAAAACCTCCACTCCACAACGCCGGCGAGCATTAGCCTCTCCTACTAGAGCTCGGAATAATATCCTATTCTATCAGGTATTCTTCATATACTTCTATAAATTAAAATCCCTAAATTTTATCCTATCGTGTTTATCTGTTTCTTGCTGTTGATTTTGAACTTGTATGAATATTCAAACTGATAATATTGTATAGTTGCTAACATTCTTATTATTTGTTAAATTTCCTCTGTGAATTCAGGTGCTTAATTAGTGAATATCAGCATATTCCTTTGTTTATCCTGATTCAGCATAACATTTGGTGGTTCGATAAATCTTCAATTAGGGTTAGGGTTAGGGTTTTTGAAGTCTCGGGTGTTGGAGGAACTTTTGGTTGATTGAGCATATAAGAATGGATGATGAGATTCAGAAGACGCAAGAGGAGAGGAAGAAGATGGAGGAGCAGCTCGCTTCTATGAATTCGGTGACTTTTGATACTGATCTGTATAATACCAACAGATTTGAGGGTTATGAGAAGTCGATACCAGTGAATGATGATGATGATACTTTTGACATGGAGAATGAGGTTGCTAGGAAGATGGCATCTTTCACTGCTCCGAAACAGTTCTTCAAGGAGGCCCCGCGGGCTGGGGAAGAGGATGAGCCAACGGGGTTTAACAAACCGAGTAAGATTATTGATAGGGAGGATGATTATAGGAGGAGGAGGTTGAATCGTGTGATTTCCCCTGAGAGGAATGATCCCTTTTTGGATAAGACCCCGGGGCCGGAAGTGAGGACCTATGCGGATGTCATGAGGGAGGAGGCCTTGAAGAGGCAAAAGGAGGAGTTGATGAAGGAGATTGCGAAGAAGAAGAAAGAAGAGCAGGAGAAGGCGGCGGATAAGAAGGAGGAGGTTGAGAAGCCAGCTCAGAAGAGGAGGAATAGGTGGGACCAATCTCAGGATGATAGTGGTGCTAAGAAGGCCAAAGCTGGGTCAGATTGGGATTTGCCTGACTCGACTCCTGGTATTGGGAGGTGGGATGCAACCCCGACACCCGGCAGAGTCGGTGATGCAACTCCTTCGGTGAAGAAGAATAGGTGGGATGAGACTCCCACGCCTGGTAGGGTTGCTGATTCTGATGCTACCCCTGCTGGTGGTGCTACTCCAGGAGCAACCCCAGCTGGTATGTCTTGGGATGCTACACCGAAGCTGGCAGGTCTTGCTACCCCCACACCTAAAAGACAGAGGTCAAGGTGGGATGAGACTCCAGCCACTATGGGAAGTGCAACTCCCATGGCAGGTGCTACCCCGGCAGCAGCTTATACACCAGGTGTTACTCCTGTTGGGGGAGTTGAATTAGCTACACCAACCCCTGGGGCCATCAATTTGCGTGGTCCGATGACTCCTGAACAATACAATTTGATGAGGTGGGAGAAGGACATTGAAGAGAGAAATCGGCCCTTGACTGATGAGGAGCTTGATGCAATGTTTCCTCAGGAAGGTTATAAGATTTTGGAGCCTCCACCATCTTATGTTCCCATTAGAACACCTGCCAGGAAACTGCTTGCTACACCTACTCCTATAGGGACTCCCTTGTATTCTATTCCTGAGGAAAATCGGGGTCAACAGTTTGATGTACCAAAAGAAATGCCTGGTGGTTTGCCATTTATGAAGCCTGAGGATTACCAGTATTTTGGTTCCTTGTTGAACGAGGAAGATGAAGAGGAGTTGTCTCCCGATGAACAGAAGGAGCGGAAGATTATGAAGCTTTTGCTCAAGGTTAAAAACGGCACACCCCCTCAGAGGAAAACTGCTTTGAGACAGCTTACTGACAAGGCCAGAGAATTTGGTGCGGGGCCCTTATTTAATCGAATTTTGCCATTGCTCATGCAACCCACACTGGAAGACCAAGAAAGGCACTTGCTGGTTAAAGTTATTGATAGGGTACTCTACAAATTGGATGAATTGGTTCGCCCGTATGTGCACAAGATTCTTGTCGTGATTGAACCTCTTCTGATTGATGAAGATTATTATGCTCGTGTTGAAGGAAGGGAAATTATATCTAATCTTAGCAAGGCAGCTGGCTTGGCGACTATGATTGCTGCCATGCGTCCAGATATTGACAATATTGATGAGTATGTCAGGAACACAACTGCTCGAGCTTTTAGTGTTGTAGCGTCTGCACTAGGTATTCCTGCTTTGCTGCCGTTCCTGAAAGCAGTTTGTCAGAGTAAGAAGTCTTGGCAGGCTCGTCATACGGGTATTAAGATTGTTCAGCAGATCGCTATTCTCATTGGTTGTGCTGTTCTTCCACATTTGAGGTCTTTGGTGGAAATTATTGAACATGGTCTCAATGATGAGAACCAGAAGGTCAGAACTATTACAGCTCTTTCTCTGGCTGCTCTTGCTGAAGCTGCTGCACCGTACGGTATTGAGAGTTTTGATTCAGTTTTGAAGCCCTTATGGAAGGGTATTAGATCACATCGTGGCAAGGTTTTGGCTGCCTTCTTAAAGGCTATAGGTTTCATCATTCCTCTTATGGATGCTGTATATGCCAGCTACTATACCAAAGAAGTTATGGTTATTCTTATTCGTGAGTTTCAATCACCTGACGAGGAGATGAAGAAAATTGTGTTGAAAGTGGTGAAGCAGTGTGTGAGTACAGAAGGTGTGGAGCCGGATTACATCCGCCAAGACATACTTCCAGAGTTCTTTAGGAACTTCTGGGTCAGAAGAATGGCTTTGGACCGCAGAAACTACAAGCAGCTTGTTGAAACCACTGTGGAGATAGCGAACAAAGTTGGTGTAGCTGATATAGTTGGGAGAATTGTGGAAGACCTCAAAGATGAAAGTGAACCATACCGAAGAATGGTCATGGAGACCATTGAGAAGGTGGTTGCAAATCTTGGTGCATCTGATATTGATGCTCGATTGGAAGAGCTTTTAATTGATGGAATCCTTTATGCCTTCCAAGAGCAGACCAGTGACGATGCCAATGTGATGCTTAACGGATTTGGTGCTGTTGTAAATGCACTTGGCCAAAGAGTTAAACCATACCTTCCTCAGATTTGTGGTACCATAAAATGGCGACTGAACAACAAGAGTGCAAAAGTGAGACAGCAAGCTGCAGATTTGATATCCAGAATTGCAGTGGTTATGAAGCAGTGTGGGGAAGAGCAACTAATGGGCCATCTTGGTGTTGTCTTGTATGAGTACTTGGGAGAAGAATACCCAGAAGTTCTAGGATCTATACTGGGGGCTCTCAAGGCTATTGTGAATGTTATTGGTATGACCAAGATGACACCTCCAATTAAGGACTTGCTTCCTCGGTTGACACCAATTTTGAAGAATCGTCACGAGAAAGTCCAGGAGAACTGTATTGACCTTGTTGGTCGAATTGCAGATCGTGGAGCTGAATTTGTTCCTGCAAGGGAGTGGATGAGAATTTGTTTTGAGCTTCTCGAGATGCTTAAAGCCCACAAGAAAGGTATCCGTCGAGCAACAGTGAACACATTTGGGTACATTGCTAAAGCTATTGGGCCTCAGGATGTGCTTGCAACATTGTTGAACAATCTTAAGGTGCAGGAACGTCAGAACCGTGTCTGCACCACTGTTGCAATTGCTATTGTTGCTGAAACCTGTTCTCCCTTTACAGTCTTGCCTGCTTTGATGAACGAATATCGCGTGCCAGAGCTTAATGTCCAGAATGGTGTCTTGAAATCTCTCTCCTTCCTTTTTGAGTACATTGGAGAAATGGGCAAGGACTATATATATGCTGTGACTCCATTGTTGGAAGATGCTCTAATGGACAGAGATCTCGTGCACAGGCAGACTGCTGCCTCTGCTGTGAAGCACATGGCTCTTGGAGTTGCTGGTCTTGGATGTGAAGATGCGCTCGTCCACCTTTTGAACTACGTCTGGCCAAACATTTTTGAGACTTCTCCACATGTGATTAATGCAGTTATGGAAGCCATTGAAGGAATGAGGGTTGCACTCGGAGCGGCCGTAATCCTTAACTACTGTCTGCAGGGATTGTTCCATCCAGCAAGGAAAGTTAGGGAAGTGTACTGGAAGATTTACAATTCGCTGTACATTGGCGCTCAGGATGCACTTGTAGCTGCTTATCCCATTCTGGAAGATGAAGAAAACAATGTTTTCAGCAGGCCTGAGCTGAACATGTTTATTTAGATATTTGCCTCTTATAGCTGGTTTACCATTTTTAAAGTGTAATAGTCTTTATTATCTGTTAAAGACTTGTGATGGAAGCTTGGTGTTCTGGTTGTTGCTTTTGAGACATAAGCTCCTCTTGAGATGTAGTGTAGTATCTTATCTTCCCTATTGCATGACATGCTTTAAGGAATAAGATTTTGTATGAAGTGTTCTAGGGATCTCTTCTATTTTTGCTATTTTGGCTTATTTCATCGTTACGTCTATTTTTGTTGCCTCTGGGTTTCTTGTTTGAGAATCTGCTGAATTTGCCTAAATGAAAGTCGATTAACACTGACTTCCAAGTTTAGATTGAGACACATATTGGATCATCAGAAACCATTAAAACAAAACCAAACGATTCACTTGAGAATGCTTTGATAGCATTGGTACCACATTGGGTCAATCATCTTTGTAGTACAAGGTAGGGGTGTACATGGACCGGGTTGGTTCGGATTTTATCAAAATCAATTATATCGGTTTGAATTGGTTCGGTTTTATCGGGGTTTTCGGGTTTTTTGTTACTTACATATTATTTCAATCTTACTTTTTTAAATATTTGATAATTAAATATATATTTACTAAAAATATAAAAAATTAACAAACATATTATCAATTAAAATATTCTTATGAAAGAATTCTATTAGTAATACATAATTGTTATATTTTTAGTCATCCGTCAAAATTTTTCGTTGATATACACATTCAGGTTAACCGAATTTAGTAATTAAACATAAAAATTAATATGATACCTAAATATTGATAACCACTTCATATTCGAAAAAGATATAAGAATTTAATAGATCTTAACATATGATATGAATATGAAAGAACAAAGAGATAGACGCATTTCAGTAACACTTGATAAGAAAGTGATCATAAAACTCATTATTTAAGGTCAATAAATATGGAGCACTTCATATTCTATTAAAATTTATATCCCGCAAGAGAATCCCAAATATTTCTAGATATTTTTTTAAAGAAAATTCTATATAAAATCTTAAAAGTATATATAAAAATTATATATTTATATGTCGGGTTGGTTCGGGTTTTTTTACTCAATACCAAACCAAATCAAACCAAACCACGTCGAGTTTTTTAATCGGTTTGGTTTGACTTTTCGATTTGGTGCGGTTTTTCGGTTCGGTTTGTACACCCCTAGTACAAGGTTCATGCTAGGGAGAATTGGTGCAAAGTTTAAGTAAAAATAGCATGGGCTAGAGTTTTTGGACTGGTCATTCAAAAATAGCCAGCATTTGTAAAGTCAGTGAAAAATAGTCATTATTTTGCTGCAACACCGAAAGCTCCAGCATAATATACTGAAAATTGGTGCATCTGTGTATGAACTTCCAGCGTATTATGCCGGAACTCAAACACGCGGAAAGTTCCAGCATAATATACTGGAGATTGGAAAACCTGTGTATGAACTTCCGGCATATTATGTTGGACCGGTATATTATATTGAAACTCCAGTATATTATGCTGGAAGTCCAGTATACTTATGCTGAAAGTATATTATGTTGGAGTATTTTCCGAATTTTGAGCGGTGTTTTCGTTCAAATTTATCTTTACATGAAAAGCGGCTAAATTTCGATTACTTTTGAAACTGTGATTATTTTTGAATGACCACTCGTAAATCTAACTATTTTTGAATTTCTCCCAAAGTTTCATGCTTTGAGTGAGAATCGGAGCAAATTTTCAAAAGCTTTGATTGTAAAAACTGGGTGCAGCGTAAAGGCGTCCTATGAGGTGCACCAATCTGATGCATTGAGCTTTAGTTGATGGTTATGAATAATTTACCAAATCTCATGAAGAAGAAAAAAAAGAACTACGAAAAGACAGTTTTTATTTTAATTTGAAGTGGTCAATTTTTTGAATGACTAACCGGACTGGAAAAGGCCCCAAGTCCAAGCCAGCTTAAGACATATCAAATGAGGTTGTAGGAAATTGTCATATTCTTGGTCCTTGGCCCTTAATTTGTGGCCAAAAGACCAGTTTTTAAGTTAGATTTACACTGAAAAATTCTATGAGAGGACATCAGCCCTCCCTCTCCTTCAAAACCTTAATCGTCCATTTTTCACCTTAATCTGACAAAAGTGGGTACAATATTGTTACTCTTGTGTGTGCTAAATTGCCTCTCTCTTTTTTCACTTTAATTTTTACAGAAAGATAATCGATCTTGTTTAAAAACATCCACACTAACTCTTTCCTAGTTGACGTCACATATTTTACAAACATCAATTATGGTAAGGAACCTATCCCGTAATAGTATCTATAACTTAATGTTTATATATATATATGAAAAATATATTTTATACTCTTTTTGGCTAGCGAATGCAATTGCTTTCAATTGACCAACTGATTTTTTATGTTGCCCGATTTTTATCTAGTATTATTTTTTAATATTTATTTCCACTATCTATATTATATTAAAAGGAGAGTAGTGAAGCATGTGGTTAAGTGAAGTGGCAAGCTAAAATGAAGCCACTTGGCAATTTTAAGACAACATAAAAAATTTGAATTATAAATGGAAACATATTTAATGGAAGTAATAGTCCAAGATTTTCTGTAAGTTGAATTTCATTCTTTAATTAATCAAAGCCAATTATTTTAAGATTTAAACTAAAAATGTTCTCTTTTTAATGACCAAAGGAGAATCTGTTAGACGTACACAAAAAAGAATACAATTTTCATTAAGCAAACAAATATACTATAACTGTATCTTTAGTTAAATTCGTGTATAATTCAGTTATGGTATGTATCTTTTTTTGAGAAAGAATCAATTAAAGTTTCGTTTTGTATCTTACACATTAATTTTAAGTTGAAATAATAATTATATATTTAGTACAAGCTTTGTATATAACCTTATTTGCGAACAATATACGTTAATATGGGTATCATGTACATTACTCTGTAGGTATCTTTAATTAAATTTTGTGTATAATTTAGTTATGGTAGGTATTCTTTTTTAAGAAATAATTAATTAAATAAATATTTTATATCTTACATCTATATATATTAAAGAAAATAGACTAAAAATTTTAAGAAAGAATTAATTAAACTAAAAATGTTCTCTTTTTAATGACCAAAGTATATTCTTTTGGACGTACTTTAACGACCCGATCGGTTCTTTTGAGCTCTGGTGTGTCGTTCTGCAGTTTGAGGCCATGAGCAACTTCACTTCAAGTATTATGACTTGTACGCATGGTCGGAATTGAAATTCGAGAAGTTCGGAGTGGATTTGGAAAGAGAATTCTCATTTCGGAAGCTTTAAGTTGGAAGAATCTGACTAAGGGTTGATTTTGAGCAAACGACCCCGGAATGGAATTTTGAAGATTTCAATAGTTTCATATGGTGATTTCGGACTTAGGAGCATATTCAGATTTAGATTTGGAAGTCCGTAGGACAATTCGGCGCATTTTGGTGAAAGTTGAAAAATAGAAGATTTTTGGAAAGTTTGACCGAGAGTTGATTTTTAAAATCGCTCGAAATCCGGTTCTGAAAATTGGAACAACTCCATTATGTCATTTATGACTCGTGTGCAAAATTTGAAGTCATTCCGGATTGATTTGATATGTTTCGGCGCAAAATATAGAAGTTGAAAGATTTGAAAACTCATAATTTGATTCGATGCGCGATTCGTAATTTCGGTGTTGTTTGACGTGGTTTGAAGCCTCGACTAAGTTCGTATTGTATTTTGGGAAATGTGGTATAATTGGTTAAGGTACCAAGGGCCTCAGGTAGATTTCGGAAGGTTAACGGAATGGATTTCGGACAAAAAAGAATTGCTGGAATTTTCTGCTGCAAAAGCTGTTTTGGACAGCAATGGTGCATCGTAGAGCTGACTTTGGAAGCTCACACTTAGAAATCTATAAGTAACCTGAAAATTATCAAAACTTAAAGTTGTAGCCCTTTGATTCTAGTTTCCATAAAGTTAAACCATTGATCATTTGGACATTTGTACAAAAAGCTATAATCGATTGAATGAATTCTGGTAAAGCAGTTTCGCCAGAAATTTCTGATGCGTGGAGTCGACTTTGGAAGCTTATATCTCAAAATATATAAGGATTTATATGATGGAAATATATCAAATGAAAGATCTTTGAGTCTAGTTTCTAACGCTTCAATCCGTTTGTCATTTGAATATTTCTACAAGGAGTTATGGACGTTTTAATAAAAGGTGTCCATCAGGGAAAAATTTGTAATATGAGGTACAACCTACACAATGCAAGGTACAAATCGATGAAGCACATGTGCCTATATAAGGCAATCACAGGCAGCAACCATTTTTGAGGATTTTGTTGAGGTAGGGATTAGTTCTTTCATGGTGGATTCGACCTTGGGGACTACTTAACAATGAAAGGCGAGTTTTATTGGATATTTTAATTTAATAACATCCTATTAACACTAGTATTAACATCATCAATCTTTGAAATCCCTAGAAATTTTGCAAGTTGTTAAAGAACACCAAATTTTCCAAACATGAATTTTTAAGGAAAAACTTCAGGAAAGCAACAATAATGCTTCAAGCTCATTTCTTATGAGTCAGTGAGAGTAATTTTAATATTTGTTTCAAGTTGTTATGGTTGGATAATTGATTTTATGAACCCTAGTTTATGGCATGAATAGTGTTCTTGAGAAAATGAAGGAGAGATAAATAGTGTTTTTAGAAATGAAATTAAAGGATGCAATGAACTTATGGAATCATTTTCTAGCTTAGTTGGAAGTATTCAACTAAGTAATCACCAAATTGAATATTTTGGAAATATTGGTTAAGGAAGACGATGAATAGTAATTTGACGGTGTTGGAGAATTAATGTACTATCATTGATGACTTCAAATGGGTATTAAATGATAAAAGTGGAGTTGAATGTGCTACTAAGTGAACCTATTAGACGAGTTGAGCTGGAGGCTTGTAGCCAAATTGTGAGACAAAATGGATATTGATAAATACTTTTGAGTCATATTTTGATTGTAATTGAGATTGTAATTGTAGATACCAATTTGTTGGTGGCATATGAGCATTTTACTCAATGTTACGATGTCGGAGGAGGATTAAAAACTTGTGAATGTTAATAAAGCGAAAGCGAGTTTTGGAGTGATGGGCATCAGTCGAGTTGTTTGAAAAACCGGCTATGGAACTTCGGACCGAGGTAAGTCTCCTTTCTAACCTTGTAAGAGAAAATTGTCCCCATAGGTGAAATAATTAATTATGTGCTACTATTTGTGGGGGCTACGTACGCACGAGGTGACGAGAGTCCGTGCGTAGCTACTATTGTGCTTAAGTCCAGGTAGTCTAGGACCCAAAAGCATGATATACTT
This sequence comes from Nicotiana paniculata, assembly GCA_005239505.1. Lineage (NCBI taxonomy): Eukaryota > Viridiplantae > Streptophyta > Magnoliopsida > Solanales > Solanaceae > Nicotiana > Nicotiana paniculata. The sequence continues at coordinate 16,244 of MDKI01190443.1, read as the reverse complement.
GAAATATTTATAACTTTATTGATAATTTAAATTGCTTAAATCATATAAAATTAGTAAATGAATTTCTAAATAAGTTAAACTTCATTTTTCTTAATCGTGAAAAGAGAATTGACTTTTCCTTGGATAAATATTCTCTGGTGAATTCTTGATTGACTGTTTGAATGTGTGTATTTACATTTGACCGTGTCGTATGTATGATTCGAAAGCGGGGTAATAGATACAACTATGATTCGCGCCATTCGACCCTCTGGCAGTGCACATTTTATTATTATGTTGGATCGCACCATACGACCTCGACATGATTTGCGCATGCTTGTATTGCTTGCTTTGAAATTTATAAATAATGATATTGCCACCCTGGCCTGAGGTAAATTGAAAAATGATGAAATATGAATTGTTTTTGCAAATCTCTTATTATCAAAAGAATTGTTTACCTTGCTTCATGCTTATCGACTTTGTAATTACCTTATAAAATCCACTCTTTACACATTTTGGTATTTTCATATTTGGACCATTAGTAAGTGTCGAAGTCGACCTCCCTTCACTACTTCTTCGAGGTTAGACGAGATACTTACTTGGTACACGTTATTTGTACTCATACTACACTTGATGTGCATTTTTATTGCACAAGCACATGTATGTCTAGTGGCCTAGTATAGGCAGCGGCATGGCTGATACGGAGACTTAGGTGAGTTGCACCTCTCAAGACTACCGCAGCCAGCAATGTCTCCTGTAGAGTATTATTGTATTTTTTCTACTGTCCAATTGTATTCCGAACGGTTATTGTATTACATTTTATTTCCTAGAAATTTTCCATGCACTTGTGACACCGGATTTTGGGATGCATATGAGATTAGTTAGTATTGAAAAGTGGTTAAAGACATTATTATTTACTCGGTGAAGTTCATTATTTATTGCTAAATGTAAGGAAAAGAAATGATTTCAAAAATATTAAAATGAGAATTTAATTAACTAGTTAGTGTTGGCTTGCCTGACAGCGGTGTCTGGCGCCATCACGACCTTTAATGCATTTTGGGTCGTGACACGTACACAAAAAAAAAGGATGCAATTTTCATTAAGGAAACCAATATACTATAACTATAGGTATATATAATATAGATTTGTGTATAATTCAGTTACGGTAGGTATCCTTTTTTGAGCAAGAATCAATTAAAATTTCGTTGAAAATCTTACACATTAATTTTAAGTTGAAATAATAATTCTTTATTTAGTACAAGATTTGTGTGTAATTCAGTTATGGTAGATATATTTATTCTAAATAGATCTTAGATAAATCTAATCTATATATCTACATTTAAATTTATATTTATAAGTACAATTGTATCTATATCCATATCTATATTGATCCACCTATAGATTTTTTTCAATATTAGCTAGAAATATGGAGGTAATAAATTAATTTAAAATTATAATAGAAAAAAATAAAAAATGTAGAAAGACGTAAATTGAGATAACCTATGACTATTCATACTTTGGAATAAGTTAAATATAAAATAAAATTAAAATTTACTTAAGATATTAAATATTTATTGAGTTTAAAAATTAAATAAAGTCAAGCAGCAAAATAAAGATCTTACATAAAGTATATAAACTATTTATAAGGTGAGAAAAAGTTAAATAATCAGTAAGAAATATTTTAATAACAAGAATAATAAAGTCATATTAATATTGATAAATCAGGCAAATGAATATTTTATACATAAATACTAATACAACATTCAGATATAATGTGTTCAAACAATTAAAGAAAATATTTTTTGTGATTAATATTTGAATTAAGTGTAGTTAGTTTTAGTTTGAAAGCATAACTTAATTTTTCGAAAATGCAGTCAAATTTAGAAAATAGAATAATAAAACTTATTTGAGTTTGAGAAAGTTTTTTTATTTTTATCAATATTATATTAGAATAAATGTGGTAGAAATCGATATTAAATTCAAACAAGCTAGTAAAAATCCATATGACAATGTAATAATATTAGGTTTTGAATAATATAATATAAAAAATAAAGAGTAAATAGAGAAAAAAATAAAATTTAGATTTTTTATCATAGAGAAAAACTTATTTAAATTTGAGATGAGAAAGTTTTTTATATTATGATAAGAAAAGTCATAATATGGATAAGTCCACGTAGTTCAAGTCTAATAGATAAAATAAAAATCTAAAATATTGAATAATAGAAATAAATTAGAGATAACGTGAGGATATTTATAAATCATAAGTTTAGAAAATAAAATAAATATATAATTATTAACATTTTAATAATTTAAAAATTTTCGAGCAATACTTTTAAAACAAAATAAATATTTATTTTATGATTAGAAAATTATATATTTATCTATATTATTAAAGAATAGTAGTTTATAATGATATTAAGAAAATTACAAGTTAATGAAAAGCCAAATAAAACTTAATAAGACTATATATTGGATTAAAAAAATTAGAAAAATTATGTTAAATTATTACAAATTTATTATTAGAAATGAAAGGGAAAGGCTATTTGAATTTGGAATTAGAAAATTGTTTAAACTATGATTAGAATGCTCAAACTACGGATAATATCACGAAATTGAAGTTTTATTTATAAAAAAATTAAAATACAAACAAAATTTCTAATATAGGTAATATTACTAATGAAAATTAAAAACTAAATTTGTATCAAAGCTAAAAAGGAAATAAAATTTCCGTAAGAAATAAAATGATAGTGAAAATATTGCTACAATATTTAGATATAATGTGTTCAAACAACTAAGAAAATATTTTTCTATAATTAATATCTGAAAGTGTAGTTAGTTAAGTTTGAATGTGTAGCATAATTTTTTGAAGATGCCCTCCAATTTAGAAAATAGAATGATAAGAATTATTTGAATTTGAGATGAAATCTTTTTTTGTCATATTATTTTTATTTTTTAAAATATTACGTAAAAAAATAATATGACAGTAAAAATATTATACATACATATAATATGTTCAGAAAATTAAGAAATTATTTTTTTATGATTAAAATAAGATTTTAAAATTTTAAAACAACTTTCTGATAAAGGTAATTTTACTAAATGAAAATTAAATTAAATTTGTATCTTAAAGCTAAAAAGAAAAAAGAAAATTTAATTGCATCTAATACAAAAATACTTATAAGAGATTAATACATTTGGAACATAATCATCAAATAACTTATGTATTAATATTTTAGACTAATTCAATTTTACATTTTAAAATAAAATATGATATTAATTTGGTTATAAGTAAAAAAATTAGTATAAAAACTAATTAGAATATACTAGATTTGAAGAATAAAACATTTATATTTATTAAAGTCTATTAGAAAAATAATAAGCAAGACATTGATTTAATTATTAAGCTAATAAAAAATTATATTATAGTACAATAATATTAAATAAATAAATAATACAATAACTATAAGAAAAAATAAAAGAAAAAAGAATTTGGATAAAAATAATGTGATGAATAAGACATATTTAACTTTTAGATAAAAACAAAGTGATAGCAAGAAGTTTGTTAAAAACACAAGGGATGGAAAACTCTCTCTACTTCCCCTCACCTTAGACATGAATACACCATCTTCGACCATAGAACCTCCAGATCTTAGTTCTATGCAAATTGATACAACCACCCCTTCTTCAAGGCTGATATCTTACAAAAAAACTCTTTTATCTAACACCCTAGTGCCACAATCTTCTTTAACTCATGACAACTCTCAAATCGAACTAGACCTTACGGATGAGAGTTCAGACTCAATAAACTCGGAGGAATTTATACCTATTTCCTCTTCTGATAAATCTAGAATATATCTCCCTTGGAAATTCTCAGTCATAGTTAAAGTTTTTGGCAAGAAAGTAGAGCATCAGATCCTTCAAATGAAACTAAAAACCCTATGGCAGCCCATTGAACCCCTTAATGTTATTGATTTGGATTCTGATTTCTACTTAATTAAGTTCACAAAAGAATAAAACATGAACCATGCTCTTCATGATGGGTCATGGTTTATGCTTAATCATCTCCTTACTGTGCGGCGCGGGGAGCCCAAATTTATTGCATCAAGGACACAATTATCTTACTCAGCAATTTGGCTGCTTCTTCCTGAACTTCCCACAGAATTCTATGACAAGGAAATCCTTCAAAAGGTTGGCCAGAAAATTGGGAAGCTACTTAAGGTGGATAATTGCACATCTTCTACATCACGAGGTGATACGCAAGAATATACATTGAAGTTCTTATTGAAAAACCTTTAAAATCACATGTCTACATAGGAAATCATCGCCAAACAATTTGGTATGAAGGTCTTAATTTGTTATGCACAAATTGTGGCTGCTTGGGACATAAAACAATAACTTGTCCTTCACCTTCCTCCATTCTTTCCTCTCAACAACTAAATCACCCAAACACCTACATCCCAAACACACCCTTTTCTCCTCACATTACACTCTACCCTAATACTTCTACTCCAACACTGGTCGAGACAGCACACGAGGAATGGAAAACTGTTACTTTTCCAAGACGACAATCTCCCATTCATGCACGAGTCCTTAAAAAATCAGAAGGAAAATCTAACCCTTCCAATCCAAGAGATACCATCCAACGCGATTGGAAACCCAACCATGCAACCACAACTGCCAAGACACATGTCTTGAGCCCAGGTAAGGGGGTGACCAAGGTGGGATACACAGGTGCATTTTCTAGCAAATCACATGAAACAACTAAACAATTATTAACTCCTACTAATACCACTATTTTGGTTAATCCAACTGCGAATATGTTATCATTACAAATAAAAAATAATAATGAACAACATTCGTTACCTTCCCCGCCAATCCTACTTCAACCACATCTCCTAATAAAGATCCATCTCCTATTGGCATGCATGCATGCCACTCGTCCAACTCATCCAATTTACACACCAACGTCCACGTGTAGTCACTCAACTCATCAAACCTTCACACAGGCAACACTCAGCCCATAGATCTTCCAAACAGCCTAACACATATTACTTTTGCATCTCCCCAAAGCCCTTCCATCACACCACTCATATATCCAATTCCCAAAGATCCTAATGATTATGTTCCCTTACCCTCTCTAATATCCACTAGCCCACCCCACAACAAACCGCCCCAATCCAGTACCCCTGACCCACAAAATCTCTCTTCAATATCTAACCAAGATAAGCATGTAACATCTCCTACACCTACAAAACAAAGTTCTTCAAATTCCAAACCACCAACACTGCCCATACACACGCACCCATATCCATCACACTCTTCATCCTCCTTTCCATATCCTTCTCCCAGTTCCAACTCCCATACAATCGCATCAACACTTTCATCAACCTTCATACCACCGAATTTACACATCCCAAACTCCTTACCCTCCTCCTCCACAACCACAATCATGGCTAGAAATGGGTTTATTGGGCCATGCACTCACCTTCTCACTAATGATCAACGACAAAAAAACTTGGTAATGATTCAAAACCCGTCTGATATTACACAAATAGTCCTGGAAGGGATGCAGCTAGGCTGGGAAGCATTCACCCAGCTTCCACAATCACTGACTTGGTCGAATCCCCCTCCACTCTCACCCCAAATTCCCCAAATTCCAGGGGAACTCCCCTTCTATCCTCTACAATCTCCAACCCAGCTTCCCATAAGATGGATCCATCAACACATGACTTTTTACAATCCCATGCAGCTTCCACCTCCACCTCCTCTCCAACTGCCACTGCACTTACCTCCACTCTCTCCGGTCAGTCCTCTAGAGCTTCATCTAGCACCTCCAATGCAGGAAATTCCTCTAGGAATGACCCAGCAGGAGATCTCAGCCTTAGCAGAAGAATTAAGGGAGTCTCGCACGGACCTACTTGACCTATCAGAAGCCCAGGTCTTGGTCCTCAAGGAGCAATATCAATAAAATATTTATCTGAATTGTCCCCCAAATCTCAAAAAGTGCTTCTTAAAACTTCGACCAACTATAAATCCAGATGTGGGCAAGTTTGCTCTAATAGTCATTCTGACTCTGATTCTAGGAGCTCAGACAGTTCCTAGGGTTCATCCTAACTCATCCTCCACTTCTCTTATGAATTTCTTGGTTTGGAGCTGTCGTGGGGAATGCTCACAAGACTTCAGGCATAATTTTCGTTCACTCCTAGATTACCATCATCCCTCTCTAGTGGTTCTCTAAGAAACACACCTCCCAGATCACACTCACTTAAGAGATGACTTTAACTTTACGGGTCTAACATCAGTTGGGGCAGAATACAACAACGTAGGAGGCATAGATATCCTTTGGGATGATCAAGCATTAAAAATAGAGGAAGTATCACTAACTAATCAAGAGCTACACTTCATGATCGAGGTACGCACCTTCGCCAAAACTTTTTTATTTTCTGCTATTTATGCAAGTCCTATATTGCATGAACGACAACTTTTATGGAAAAATTTAAGATGTCTAGCAGCGAGCTATGATGGCCCTTGGTTGATGGGTGGTGACTTCAATGAAGTCACACGAGACAATGAAAAATTTGGAGGATGCTGCGTAATTAATAATAGAATAGATAATTTTCTTAATTGTTTGAATGCATGCAAACTCATAGAGTTAGGGTACTGTGGTAGTAAATTTACATGGTCAAATAATCGTCATCACCATCACACTATAACGGAACGTCTTGATCGCCTACTGGCTAACTATTCTTTGATAAATTTTTTCCAAGAAGCCTTGGTACGACACCTTCCTCGAACACACTCCGATCACTGCCCCTTATTGCTTAGTCTTCTGCCCACAACTCCAATTTCTACTAAGCCATTTCGTTTTGAAAGTATCTGGAGTTCCCACCCTATGTTAAGAACTTTAATAGCTAATGTTTGGAGACAAAATAATCACTGCCTCCTTCCAGCCATTAATCAATTCCAAATCGAGGTCCAACGGCCACTTTTGGCAATATCTTTAAAAGGAAAAGAAATGTCCTCAACCGAATTGGGGGCATTCAACAATCCATACACTACCCCACAAGCTCTTTCCTTCAAAGTCTTGAAAGAGACTTAATCAAAGAATTTAATAATATTCTCAAATTGGAGGAAGACTTTTGGAAACTAAAATCGCGCATAAATTGGCTTAACGATTGTGAAACAAAATTAATGCCTTCAAAAATGAATCAGGAAACAGGCAATTTGACTCTCAATATATTACTTCTTCTGTTTTAACATACTTTGGTAGCTTGTTCACCACCTCTTTGTGTTCAGTTCCTATGAAATCTTTCACAAATAATTACGGAATTTTGTCTAATTCCATTGCAAATGATCTTACAAAACCACCCACAAATATTGAAATTGTGAACTCCATAAACTCTTTCAAACCCTACAAGGCCCCAGGGCCGGATGGCCTCCATCCACATTTCTATCAGCATTACTGGACTGAGGTGCAAGAATCAGTGCTTAATTTGTGCCATGAGATCTTCACAATGCAATGCATCCCTACATATCTCAATAAAATATACTTATGTCTCATACCAAAGCAGCAAATTGCTTCACTACTAACCCACTATCGACCCATTAGCCTTTGCAATACGATTTATAAAGTAAGTACCAAAATAATCATTAATTGTATCAAGCTTTATCTACCAAGTATAATTGGGCCAACTCAATCTAGTTTCCTAACATCCCGAAGGGCGGCAGATAATGCAATTATTGTCCAAGAAATAGTCAAATACTTTAACCAAACTAAGGGCAAACATGGTCTCTCTTTAATTAAATTGGACCTCGAAAAGGCATTTGATCGTATGGAATGGTCTTTTGTACGGAGTGCACTAATCTTTTTTCATTTTTCTCAACCACTTATTAACCTAATAATGTCATGTATTTCTACCTCATCCATCTCTATACTCATAAATGGATCACCACGCCTTACTTCACTCCATCATGTGGCCTTAGACAAGGACATCCTCTATCTCCGTATCTCTTCCTATTATGTATGAAAATGTTATCATGAAGTATTAACGTTGGGGTCGATTACACTACTTGGGACCCAATTAAACTTTCTAATAATGGACCGCCAATTTCGCACTTATTCTTCGCGGATGACATAATCCTTACTACAAAAATCACTACTAAATCATGTCATTCCATAATTGACCACCTTAATTTCTTTACTACTCATTCAGGCCAAAAAATTAACTTTCAAAAATAAAAAATATTCTTCTCAAAAAACACAACCCCTGCAGACAAGATATTTGTGCTTTATTCTTTCATTATGAAGGAAGGCACCACATTTGAAAATACTTAGGATTTCCCATATCCCCATCACGATCTAGTACGAGAGATTATCAGTTTTTAATCGACAACTTTAAATCACGCCTTGCAGGCTGGAAAATAAAATTTCTCTCAAAAGCTGGAAGAATTACCTTGATAAAATTCACCCTCAATGCTCTTCCAACACATGTCACGCAACTTGCAAAACTGCCTTCGTCTATCCTCCATAGGCTAGATCAATATCAAAAAAACTTCCTATAGGGATCGACCACTACAATTAAAAAATTACACCTTATAAAATGGAATCGAATTACCACGCCAAAATATACTAGGGGGCTGAGTATTCCTAATCTTAAGGCAAAAAATAACTCCGTGTTAGCAAGCACTGCATGGAGGATCTTTAACTCACCTAAATCCTTTTGGGCCTCGTTTCTAATTTCTAAATATGCTAATAGACGCTCTCCACGTTCCACTCACTCAACTACTTGGAAAAATATAATCCAAGAATGGCATTACTGTCAACAGGGCATACTATGAAAACCTGCGAATGGTAACAACATTAATTTTTGGCACGATTTTTGGTTCAAACCAAATACCACACTACGACAATTACTACAAGGTCCACTACTGGAACATGAATTGAGAGCACATGTCTCTTCTCTTCGCACAAATGATTCTTGGAATTTATCTTCTCTATCCTATGTCATTCCAGAATCCATCATGAAACATTTATTTAGCACCTACTTCCCCCAAAACCAATATGCTTATGACCGTATTATATGGGGACTCATGCAAGATGGAAAATTCACAGTACAATCTCTTTATAACTCTCTAAATAATACCAACATACACTCTTCTCAAAGTATGCCAACTTTCCAATGGTTATGGAAATTAAAATTACCTCCAAAAATTACTAACTTCCTTTGGATATTTATCCATAATCGACTTCCAACAGCTTCATATCTTCACCACCTCAACATAGTGCCTTCCATGCACTGCTCAGTATGTATTATCGAAACAACAGCCCACATATTCGTCGAATGCCAAGTGGGTGTTAACCTTTGGAATCAGCTACAAATAAACATACCCCAATAACCTACTATATACTCTCAAGTGAATGAATGGCTTCATTCTCTCATAACAACACCACAAACACCACCAGTACAACCACTTCTATTACCAACCCTAATTCCTTTTACCCTTTGGCATCTATGAAAAAATCATAATAATAATACTTTCAATCGCACAACTAACTATGTCAACTTGGCATCTCTTCTAAATGATGTACAGGAATTCCTCTATCTTGTCGCTATTAGCTCGAGGTCACAAGTGCCTAAAATTCCTATGTACATCAAATGAGAACCTCCAACTTCCCCCCTAGTCAAACTAAATACTGATGGTGCTACCAGTTCACATTCACGTCTTTTTGGATATGGGGGAGTATTTAGAGACTCATTAGGGATTTGGAAATTAGGTTTCTCTGGGACTATTTACGCTGCGACCACAATTCAAGTTGAGCTCCTTCATTATTAAATGGCTTGAAGATAGCTCTTACACATAGATTAATACCACTGGAAGTGAAGTTGACTCTACGGAAGTTATTGCATTACTACACAATCCTAACCTTGTTCATTTTGATTTAATTAATGATTGCATATGCGTCCTCGCTCAACTGGGTAATCCACAGGTTAAACATGCTTATAGGGAGCAGAACAAAGTTGCGGACAGGCTAGCACAACACTTTTTGAACACCTCATCAACAGTCCACAGCATCCTATATTATGAAGCACCTACTTTTGTTACAACACTGCTACATGCTGATCAAATGGGCAAGAGTTCCCAGAGGCATATCTCACCAACTCTAATGGGGCGACCATCACCTTCTTTTTCTCTTTTGCAAAATCACCCAGATTCACCCATGCAAGCAAATGTAATAGTAAGAACCCCAATAGACTCCCAACATTGCTCCTTATAGTTTTGGCTGGATAATGTAATATGTAGTATATAATATGTTGTAATATGTACTGTTTGCTTTAATAAATATTATCTTTCATTACCAAAAAAAAAAAAAAGAAGTTTGTTAAAATAATATGATTCGGTGTGCTCAAACAAGACAGATCACAACATGATATGTTTAGTATTCTTTAATATTGACAGCGAAACGAAGTGCAAGTACTAAAATCAAGGGGTTAGGCTGCTATAAATATAAAATAAAATAGGTTGTGCACTACGAGATTTGAACAATAATTTCATGTCCTATTTCATAATTAATATTTAATGTTACATAATTTTTATCTGGGAGATTTATATTTTAAGATTATTTCTACATGATTCAAACAACCTACATATCAATTTATCATGATTTGTGTCCGCGCGACTAATACTAGTAACTATTATCATGAAGAAAAAAAACTAGTAACATTTTAAATTCAAACACTTGATATAATATAGGAAAGATCGAGGATTAAATAATTGTAATTCCTTTAAAAGTTGCAAAATTGCCAAATAAAACTCACTATTCATATTCTTCATATATTGCTGTAGAATAGGCTTATCTGAAAACGAAAAAAAATCTGAAAGCAGGGGATAATGGCTCTCCTTATCTTCACCTCTGTTCCTCTCTCTTCTCATTCTTCCTCCATTTCACAAGCTTCTGCATTCCCATGTAAGTGTTATAGCTTAATAACTTTCTCCAACGAATACTTTGTTAGTGTACTATTTGAGATTCTAATTTCGGGCTATTTCCTGTGACCTTGTTCAAAGAATTTTGGATTCTGCTTGAATTCCCCTTTTCATTTTTTTTTTTTTTTAGTTCATTAATATATACCATTCTCCAAAGAAAAAAACCATAATTTTCTTATTTCAGTATAGTTGACTGTGTTGTGTTTTGAATACTCGATATATGTTGTTAATATCATTTTCTTTTCCTAGAGATTTTGAATTAGGTGTTCAAGCTGGGTTTTGGGTTTTTCTTATTTCTTCAGCTTTTTTCCCCTTAGTTGTTTCATTGCTATGTAGTACTATGTAATTTGGGAAGACTATCCTTTTTGCTTAATTGAGTGCCAAAAAAGGCAAATGTGTTAGGCTTTTGTTATCCCCGTTTATAAAGAACCCCTAGTTTGACTTACAAGACTAATTCTTCACTCCCTCGGTTGATGGGGGCACAAAGTTTAAGAAAGAGAGACTTTTGAGATCTGTGTGGTCTAAAACAATCAATAGATATTTGTTTGACTATACATCATCTCATTAAGAGTAAAATGCGAAATATGAAGTTAAAGTGATTCATTTCTTTTGGGACAGTCTAAAAAATGAATTAGTGTCCGAAATTAGGACAGAGTGAATTGTATTCTGTTCAAATGAATGTGCGTAGAGGAAATGGATACAGAGGATTCATGTAGTTGAATCCAACTAATTTCACATTAAGAGTAAGTAGTTGATTTGTGGGGGGGGGGGGGGGGGGGGGGGGGGGGGGTATGTTCAGAGTGTACATTTCATGTTATATTGGATTTGAACTATCCATCACAATTTGATTGCTGATAGGCGTCTTTTATGTGATTCCGATTGATTAAATCCATCCCTTTTCTGATGTTGTACCGTCTTTCAGGCTTCCATTAAAATTACTATTCCCTCCGTTCCAGTTTATATGAACCTTTTCTGTGCGCATACATCACTGGACTATCCCAAACAAGGATGTGTTCTGTATACATGAGTTTACACTACATAAATAGTACAAGTCAAGCCAAAGTTAGGTGACTGATGGAAAATCTATATCTGTGAGAAAATGGGGAGCACTTCTTTCCTAATATATAGTGGATTCATAGGGATAAACAAGAAAAAGAAAGTATGCTAGATTGTGTTTTTGGTTGTTCATGTGACCCACTCTAAAAGGTTTCTGAACGTTGTAATCTATTCTGTATTAGCATCCAGGTTGTGCAACAATCAGATTGCTCTGAAACCAAAGTCATATGCCAATTACCATATTCAAGCACCTCTTACCTTAAACAAAAGACGTGCGTTGATCGCTAAGGCAGCTGCAGACATTGATAGTGTGGGTTCTGATAATCCCGAGCCTGCACCAGAGAACAATGAAGAAAGTGTGCCTGTTGAGAATCTCCCCCTGGAGTCTAAGCTTCAGCAAAAGCTTGATCAAAAGATGAAAATGAAATTAGCAAAGAAGATTAGACTAAGAAGGAAGAGACTCGTTAGGAAGCGCCACCTAAGGAAGAAAGGGCGATGGCCACCTTCTAAGATGAAGAAGAACAAGAATGTCTAGGCTTAACCTAAGATATCTTGCAGGTTTATCTGCTGTCTTGTGTCCCTTCTATTAATGCAATGCTGTGACCTTAAGATAATTTTCTTCCAATCTGTATCTAAAATTTCAAGAAATTAATTAGATTCATTTCCTGATTAAATTTCTTAATTTTGCGATGGAATATGTTAGGAGTTGAGTTTGTACTTGTTATTACTTGATTGAGAAACATCCTATACTATTTCTAGTGCTGATTCAGGAAGTTCCCTTGGATATATTCCACGGACAGTCATTCATCATTTTCTATTTTTGGAGTTCCCTTTTGCTCATTTTGTTGAGTCTTTTTTCTGGAAGCTATGTCTGATTTGTTGGAGGTTTTATTTCGTGCAAAGATGACTTCAGCCTGATGCGCCCTCCTTTCTGTTCCTAAATTTAGCTCGACTCTCCGAGGGAATTATGAAAATAGACATTGGATTTCCTGTTACATGTTGGTGGCTCTGGAAACTAGAGGCGGAGCCAGGATTTGAACGTTATGGGTTCTGAATTTGCCACAGAACCTGTTACTCGTATTAGTTACTGGGTTCACAATTAAATATTTATGCATATTCATTGAATTTCCTGGTACCAATACAGTGTTTAAGCAAAAGTGATTGGGTTCGGCCGAACCCACACCTTATAGGCTAGCTCCGCCTCTGCTGGAAACTGGTACTAATTGTCATCTTAGAGGCTTAGAACAAGTAGATAATAAGACTAACATGGTTTAGTGGTGTTCCTGGTCTTTTTTCGTATGTTTGATCAAGTTCTTCATTTGATTCAGACTTGGAAACTGAAACCAAGTATCTACATTATCAAGCGTGGCATTCAAAAGCTTGGAAGTTTCCTCGAGTAAATAGACTATCATCACTAAACTGATGAGACTTGCTCTTGTACTGATGTTCTCATTAGAGGAAGTAAAAAACAACTAACGTGCAACCTTTGATTGGACTAGTTGTCATGGTAAAATTTTGAAACCATCTCCTGGAGCCAACATTATCCTCCAATGGTATGAGGTTATCATTCAAGAAAAAACAAGTTACTGTACTTTATGCCAATCTGGTTTGCATTTTGAGCAACTTAACTTGTAAAAAGGAAATTGATTTACTTAATTAGAAGTAAATCTATTTGATTAGTCGCCTTCAAATCAAAGTGGTCATACATATTCTGCCCAGCATTTGCACGTGTAGACTATTTGTATCTTTTTCAGTTATGGTTTAATCAACTTCTGGACCTATGGTCTTATTATCTTGCCTCTAATTCTACAGTCACCGTTTATTGAGCAGTAAACTCCTTGTTAAGTCTGAAGCTGTAAATACTTAAGCAGGAGCATTATCTTCTGCTTCTGGATGCATCTTGCAGGCTAAATCTTTAGTCCAAGTCCATCTATTCAATTATGGGCTCAATGACAAATCTCTGGATCCCCAATCTAAATAAGGTAGAAATGACATCAGGTAGCCACTTTAAAAGGCTGCTATTTAAGAATTAGCCGGCGCGTCCTGTATTTCAGTTAAGTTGAAAATTTTCAGGACAAAAATAAGTACCGGCTAGTCCTTAGATAGTATCCCTGAGAATGGTTATATGTGTACATGCAGTAACTTTGGTCCAAGGCAATCCAAGCCTATAACCATATGCGAAATTAGTACTTAGAAAAAGTCAAAGTAAAGAATCGCCATAGTAATGAATTTGGATAATTGACTGATGATGAGCCTAAGGCGAAAAGGTACAACACTTCGCTTTTTCCACTGCAATTATGAATCAAAGTCCACTTAAGTAGCTTTTATCCAGTTCGTGGTTGACAGAATTTGCTTGTATCTGCCTACTTTTCAGCCACATCAATGGCCAGAATATTAATATTATAAAAAATAAAAGTCATATGCACTGATAATGTCGAGGGTTTTCATTTTGATGACCTGATTTGAGCTTAAGGAGAATTTAGAATCCATATAATCGATCCCAACTCTGAGGCACAATTGTTGTATCAATTAATCTTTATCATAAAATTTACCTGTAATCATCTTTTAAATAGTTTTTATTCCATCAAGTGCATAGAACACAAACTCCATTATCAATACTGAGCTGAAAAAGGAGTGTAAAAATCAGACCATTAAATATGGCTAAATTTAAGGACAAGAAGACAGAGGGGATGAGACAATACATTAAAATATGGTTAAGTTTACATAACATCTTGCCAGCAGATGAGCAGGCAATGGAAAAGCTAACATTTCTCTGTATAGTCTCAACTCTTTTGAGAGACAAAAATAGTCAGACTAGAGTTTCACCCCTAAGAATATTGAATTTGCAGAGTGGGCAGGTCGCGTTTATCCGTAGCCATTTGCTAATGCATCCATGGTGGAAATGATGATTGCAGGGAAGGACACACAGCTCTACTCCATCCAAATATTTATAGAGGCAAATGCAGCACTCCTGTGTAGCCATACAATATTTATATAATGAAAAGTTAGCCACTATGGTCAAAAGACAATATAAAGAAATATAGCTTGACATAAGTTGCAAAGCTTTTGGGGGTTCTTTTCAAAAGTTTATGACACAAAGCATGATAAGTATTCAGAGACTTAAGAATACTCCATCTGAATATGACACTGACTCTCCATTCTTCTACCTTTTCCACTCCAAAATCCATATTGCTGAAATATCCGACAAAGAGAAGAAAATGGCTCAATGTATTGGATACCAAATCAAATAGCCAAAACTTTGAGACGGATTCAGAGCAAAATAGCTCATATGCTTACACTTGGAGAAAATCACACCCTTGTCAAATAAATCTGAGAAAATCCAGGTTCCTTCATTCACTGATCTCGAAACAACTCGTAGTAAAATCTTCATTTCCAATACTTCAAAAGATTTCCTTAGTTACGAAGAAAGTCCTCTCTCTTTTCTCTATTTGTGTCTCCAGATTCTCCTAATATTTGTATCTCTCTGTGTTTCTAATAGTACTTTACACAGCTTACTTCCCTCCACACTTACAGTATTATCCTTATTTCAAATTTGGCAATCACAAGAGAATAAGAGGAAAAGATTCAAAAGGAGGAAAAGTGGGTAAACATGCTTACAGAATCATCTGGTTGAAGAGCAAGCTCAGGTACAAAATCACTACTGTTGAACTGTGATACTAAGTGATCTTCTCCTGTCTTCACATTAACATTTAAGTGATCTTCTCCTGTCTTCACATTTACAAGGTTCCCTGAAGTATTTGATTGACCAAATCTATACTTGGGAAGACTCTTGATATCATTTTCAGATGCTCCATCTCCAAGTCTCATGGCATATGCAACTGTTGCTATAAATGGAAAGAAACAAAAGAACGCGAAGAAGATTACACATGCCATCGCAATGCAAAAGACCATAACGAACACATCAAATGCAAGGAAGACCACCGATAACCTGCAAAAATTTAAGGTACTGTTATTTAAGCTATCAAACATACTGATACTTCTAAGTTCCCCCCGCCCTACCACACATACATTAGACAAATAGTACAAAAGCAAAAAAGATGTAGTCTTCACTCATACCGTTCAGAAATAAACATATATGTGTCAATGGAAAGTGTCGAAATAATAACCATTGCTTAATTCAACTACATACATCTAGGGAAGCTTCCATTTAGTCAAGTTTGCACTTTGTATATTTTCCCAATTTTCCATTTTCATTTGACTTTTTTTTG
>ML326739.1:69417-95104 GCA_005239505.1 Nicotiana paniculata | reverse complement strand
TATGGGCCGCGATCACATAACTTACCAGTGACACCAGCTGCAGCAGGTAAGGGGGAAATGGTCAAACCACCCCGAAACACACCCGAGGCTTCCGGGACCCCGTCCAATCACACGACTCAATCCCATAACATCCCACTAACTTTCTCGAGGCTTAAAATCACATCAAACAACGTCGAAATCACGAATCTCACTATAATTCAAACTTTATGAGCTTTGAAATTCAAACTTCCACATTCGATGCCGAAACCTATCAAATCACGTCTGATTGACCTTAAATTTTGCACACAAGTAATATTCGACATTACGGACCTTCTCCAGCTTCCAGAATCCCATTTCGACCCCGATATCAAAATTTCCACTTCCGGTCGGATTTCTCAAAAACCTTTAAATTTCTATATTTAGCCAAATGACTTCAAAATAACCTACGGACATCTGAATTCACTTCTGATCGCGCTCCTAACTCCAAAATCACCATAGGAATCTATTCCCAGACTCGGAATCCCAAACGTACATCAATATCACTGAAATGCGCTTCAATCCAAACTTAGGAAATTCTTTCAAAAATGATGACTTCCACAATATACGTTGAAACGCTCCCGGGTTATCCAAAACCCAATCCGGACATACGCCCAGGTCCGAAATCATCATATAGACCTGCTGGAACCTTCAAATCCTGATTCGGAGGTCATTTACTGAAAATTTCAATCTTAGTCAATTTCTCCAACTTAAGGCGTCCGAAATGAGAATTTTCTTTCCAAATTAACTCTAAACTTCCCGAAATTCAATTCTGATCACACCTTCAAGTCATAATACCTTAAATAGAGTTTCTCACGACTTCAAACCACTGAACGACGCGTTAGAGCTCAAAAAAACTGGTCGGGTCGTTACAATCTGAACTACCAAGATATCTTTACATTTTTCATTTAAGAATTAAGTATTATAAATTTTACCTCTCTTGTAGTCATTCTCAAGAAAAAATCTTGATAACCTTTTATACCATGCTCTGGGAACTTGCTTGAGTCCATATAGTGCATTGTCAAGTTTGTACACATCTTCAGAATTCTCCTTGTTCTCAAACCCCGGAGGTTTCTTGACAAACACTTATTCCTTTAGATAATCGTTTAGGAAGGAACTCTTGACATCTATCTGGTGAAGGGTGAATTCCATGTAAGCAGCAAAGTCTATGAGGAGTCTTATTGCTTCCAATCTTTCCACTGGAGCAAAAGTCTCGTCATAGTCTATGCCTTCCTCCTGACCATATCCTTTTACAACCAATATTGCGTTGTTTCTGGTCACTGTTCCATCTTTATCAAGTTTGTTTCTGAAGATCCACTTTGTGCCGATTATTGATCTATCTATGGGTCTTGGTACCAGATGCCAAACTTGACTCCTTTCAAATTGGTTGAGATGATCTTGCATTTCATTTACCCAGTCTGCATCCTGGAAAGCCTCGGTAATAGTTTTAGGTTCAATCAGAGATAGAAAGGCATCAAAAGAACAAAGATTTTTCAAAGAGGATCTGGTTTTGATTCCAGAGGTTGGATCAGTGATAATGTTCTCAACAGGGTGAGAACTTTGATATTTGTATGGTTTCACAACCAAATGGTTACTCCTTGAAATTCCTTCAATGCCTTGTTGTTGTGGAACAGGATCAGGTACAGGTTCCAATGAGGTTTGAAAATTGGTTTGTTGTTTAGTTCCCCCTGTCATGTTTCCAGGATGGGATGAACCTGTTTTATCACCTGTTCCATCCTCCAGCGTTGCTCCAGTTTGGACTGTCTTTCTGACCAGCCCATTTTCTTCATCCTCTTGTTCCTGTCTCTCAGAAAGAATGTTACTTTCATCAAAAACTACATGCACACTTTCTTCAAAACACATAGTTCTTTTGTTATAGACTTTATAAGCCTTACTATGTGAAGAATATCCCAAGAATACTCCTTCATCACTTTTGGGATCAAACTTACCTAGGGAGTCGTTACCATTGTTGTGCATAAAGAACTTACAACCAAAAGCCCTAAGGTGGGATATATTTGGCTTTCTCCCTTTAGGTAACTCATAGGGAGTCTTCTCTACAAGTGGTCTAGTCATGCACCTATTTATGATATAGCATGCAGTATTAATAGCTTCTGCCTAGAAGCTATGGTGTAGTTTACTAGAAAGAAGCATAGTCCTAGCCATATCTTCAAGTATCCTATTCTTTCTTTCAACTACTCCATTTTGTTGTGGAGTTCTAGGGGCAGAAAAGTTGTGATCTATGCCATGCTCATCACAAAATTAGTAAATTTAGCATTTTAAAATTCTGCTTAAGGTTCTCATAGGACCAGAAAGATCCATATGGACCAGTTCCATCGTTCTGGTGGTACTTACTACTTTCTTGCTTTTGAAGAAGGATCTTACCTGCTTCCCCCTTGCACAAGCCTCACAAACTTTGTCTTCCTTGAACTTAGTGTTAGGCAGACCTATCACTAAGTCCTTGGAGACTAGTTTGTTGAGTTGACTTAGACTTGCATGTCCAAGTCTCTTATTCCAAAGGAGGGGATCACTGTCCAGCACACTTAAGCATGTTAATTCATTTTCTGAAAGTGTGGACAGATCTATGATGTATATATTGTTTACTCTTTTTCCCTGCAAAATAATCTTGTCAGTGATAAGATTTATTACAAAACAATTTGTAGAGGTGAATGCTACCAAGTTACCTCTGTCACACAGTTGTGACACACTGATTTGGCTATATTTCAAGCCATCTATCAAGTAGACATTCTCAATGGAACGTGTGTCATCCTTACCTACCTTATAAACCCCAATGATTTCACTTTTCTTTCCATTTCCAAAGGAGACATTTCATCCTTTGAGGTCCTCAAGTGAAAGGAACTGGTCCTTGTTGTCAGTCATGTGTTTTGAGCAGCCATTATCCATGTACCATATTTGGCTACTTCCTTTCACTTGATCCTACAAAAGAAAATCAGGGGTTAGTCTTAGGAACTCAAACTAGGTTGGGTCCCTTTCTATAAGCAAAAGGATGAACTAAATTCCTTTTAGCCTAATTTGCTAACCAATTCTTTCCTCGAACAAAACTTTTATTCTTTTGACTGGCCTGCTCTTTTGCATTGAATTCACTTTTGTAGTGACTAGTCTTACCACAGTGGGTAAAGATTTTTTTCTCAGGAAGGTTGAGGTACTTGATTTTAGGATCCCATTTAGGCAACTTACTCCCAAATCCAAGTCCTCTCTTATTACACACTCCTTAGACAGTTGTTCCTTTTCCTTATTAATTACTTCAGATTCATCAATAAAGTCTAGAAGTAATTCAGAGAGTTTTTCTTTGGAAAAGAACTTAATCTTGTCTATGAGATGAAATATACTTACCTCAGATTCCTCATCTGATTTACCAATTGCCAAAAGTTCTTGTTCATCTCCATCTTCATCATCTGACTCCTCATCTAAACTTTCTCTCAGAGCAGCGACCATAGCCTTTGTTGATACTTTGTTCTTCTTTGGATTAACCTATTCCTTCTTCCGGTTCCTTTGTTCAGTCCTTTCCCTTTTCCATTCAACTTCCACTGAGGGCAGTTCTTTATGTGATGATCAGTCTTCCCACATTTGTAGCAGCCCTCATTAGTCGTTTTTTCCGGTACCCTTGCCTTGTTGTAGTTTCCACATCTTGAGAAGCCATTTCCTCTCATAAGATATTTCTTGAAATCCTTGGTGATCATAGCCATTTCATCTTCTTTCATATCTGCTCCTTCAGTGATTCTTAATGTCAGACTCCTTTCCTTCTTGGGGCATCCACCTTAATTGTCTGCCTTCCAAGTTCATAGGCAGTAAAATTTCCAATAAGCTCATCCAGTTTGAGAGTTGCAATGTTCTTGGATTCTTGAATTGCAGTGATCTTGCTTTCCCAAGAGACTAGCAGAACCCTTGTCAAAATTTTCTCAACCTTGTCTTCCTCAAGAAGATTCCTTCCAAGAGATTTCAATTCAATAGTCAGTGTAGTGAACATCTCTTGGATGGTTTCTCCTTCCTTCATAGAGAAATTCTCATATTGAGAATATAGTAGAGTACCTCTAGATCTCTTCACTTGAGCAGTTCCTTCATGAGCCACTTGCAAAGTGTCCCAAATTTCCTTGGCAGTAGTACAACTTTGAATTCTACTATACTCATCTGGAGAAAGTCCACACACAAGCCACTTCTTGGCCTTAGCGTTCTTCTCCCACTTTCTCAAATCCTCAGCAGTACAGTCAGCTCTTGTCTTTGGCACGTCTACTCCTTCAGCATTCTCCTTCATGGTGGCCAAAGGACCATCAATAACTATGTCCCACAGCTCATAGTCTTCACCAATTATATGATCACTCACCCTGTTCTTCCACCAGGAGTAGTACTGGCCATTGAAGAGTGGAGGCCTAGCGGTTGATTGTCCTTCCCAGTTCCCAGGTGGTGCACTCATCTTGATCTTTTCCTAAGGTGTTAGCCTCTTCAAGGAAAACCCGCTCTGATACAATTTGATGTCTAGACGTCAATACCACACAAGAGGGGGGTGATTTGTGTAGTGTCCTATTTTCGCGTGCACTAGTTATAGAAGGACCAGATTCTTCTGTGTGTTGCAACCTCTACTATTTGTAAAATAATAAATACAGAAAATAAAGAACACGGATATTTTTACGTGGAAACACCTGGCTCAAAAGGTGAAAAACCACGACCTACTTCCCAGTAGGATTTTCCCAAACTCTTTACTAAATCAGTGAGACAAACAACATTTAAAAAAACTCTTTTGTAAACCTAGGATTACCTCTAATCCCTTTGTGGAAAACTAGCCTCTAGCTATTTGTGACAAACTCCAAGTTAGCTATAACTTGAAACACATAGTACCTATTATAGACGCTTCTAGATAAAGCTGAAAAGGTACAAGTTGAAATCACCTACTACAAGTAAACTAGACTAAAAAATAACAGTTGGAATTGGTTCATCTATTTGGTTCAACTAGCTTCAGAGTCACACACTTAAATCTCACATGAACTGCTTGCAAAATTGCCTTGCTAATTTTGCTCACAATTCTTTCTTAACTTCTGCTTTTGTGTGTTCATGTACAATAAGAACAATCTGCAATATATAGGATTAGTAGACGAGAGATTTACTAGAGTTCTAATGCTACTCTTCCTTGGTGGAAGAGTTCTAGTTAATCTCAACTCCTCAAGTTCTTCCTTATCTTTGATTCTGTACTTACTGAATAAGGAGTCCTTCTCCTTATCATTTTGCAATCTTTTCGATCGGGAGATATCTCTTATTCCCCAGATTTCATTTATCTCCTGCATGTGCACCTCACGTGCCTTAACTCTGCATGTGTCTATGTCTCCAATGATGGACCTGGTTCATCTTTGAGTTACTTTGTCAATCTTCAAAACCATACAATTTCTTGGGCCAACAAGCTGAGTGTTCTTCTGTTTGTGCATTACATGTATTCCCACAATTCAACCCTATGAGAATTTCTCTCTCTCACCAAAAAAATACAAAATACGATGAAGCCGAAACATGGAAGGAAGCAACCTAATATGATAACACGTCAGATGAGACTCAACATGTTATTTATTAAGTACTAATATTTCATATTTTTTAAGTCCAGCCTAAACTAACCATAAATGGAAAAAAGATAGGAAGCAACTCCATACCTACTTCTCCAGTATACCAAACCTTTGAAACTTGTGCTTGTTTTTTTTGGTTTTTAAGCTATTAATGCTTAAAATAGGGTGAATGGAAAATGGAGGGAAAAATGAAATATTTGAGTAATATTTGAGTTTCCCTCCTTGATTGTCCCATATAGGAATAGGAAAAGGTTTTTGATGGGTATATAAATAGTTTCTCTTCTTCTAGATCATAAAGAGTTGAGAAGAACGCAAGCCTCGCGTCGCCGTCGTCGTCATCGCTCGCTCACCCGGCTCGGCTTCGGCTTCGGATCGATCGATTGATTAATTAATTTTTGGACCAAATTTATTTGTTAATAGTAAATATTAACAGAAATATTATTAAATATTCATTTTAATAACAAAATTTAAGTCCCTCAGTTTTCTATGTAACAGAAAATTATCTACCCTCTTCAATTTTCCCTCTTTATTGTTGAGTAAATGGCCATTTATGTTATGGCATTTACGCTATGTCCGTTTTGTAAAATAACAACTATTCTGAAGAGTTGCACCTCTTCAGATTTCAGCCCAACATTTGCTATAAATACAAGTCCATTCTCTCAGATTTTCCATACGAATTTCTGAGTTCTCCTTTTTTCTTCTGCATATTTTAACTTCAAAGAAAGCAAAAGTAAGTGTGATTTGCTACAAAACATTATGTTTGCTGAAACACTGGGGTTTGAAGTACCACTACACCAGTGGGTAATTCGTTCTATCCTGGGAGAAAATAATCCATAACCTTGGGTACTAGGAGGGGATTAAATTCCTTAAGGAAACACTGTGAATTCAGTGGGCTCGAATTGGTTTTTATTTCGTTTACATCCCTATTTGAATATTATTTTATTATCTCCAGAATTATTTTACAAATACAGTTTATTAACAAGCTTAAGGAATTTGATTTTTTTTATTTTCTGTATTTGTGTTATACTCACTGTTTCTGGAGGGTAAAACCTTTGTGGTTTTCTACTCTATTGGGGATTAAAATCTACGTGATTTTAACATTGGTTTGTGTCATTATTTTACAGAAATGATGAATGACAATAAGAACAAGACTGTTCCTATGGTGACTGCCAATGCATCGACTAGCCGAACAACACCGGCATTGGCACCGGCAGAAAAACCTGAAAAATTTTCCAGGGTTGATTTCAAGCGCTGGCCGCAAAAGATATTCCTCTACTTTACTACTTTAAGTCTGCAGAAGTTCATCAAGGAAGATGTTCCTGTGCTTCCTGATGAAACTCCAGAGACTGAACGCTTTCTTGTGATTGAGGCGTGGAAGCATTTATATTTTTTGTGCAAGAATTATATTCTTGGCGGACTGGAGGACGCTTTGTATAACGTCTACAGTGGTGTGGAGACGTCAAAAGTATTGCGGATTGCGCTTGAAAAGAAATACAACGGGTTGAAGAAGTTCATTTCCGCAAAGTTTTTGGAATACAAAATGGTATATGGAAAGTCTGTTATTACCCAAGTCCGGGAATTGCAAGTGATTATTCACGATCTCCTTGCTTAAGGTATAAGTTGAACTAATTCTAATGTGGAAAGTAGTAATTTTAGTAGGTTTACTAACAGAAGTTTCATTGAAGGTCTTGTCATCAATGAAGCATTCCAAGTAGCAGTGATGATCGAGAAGTTTCCTCCTTTGTGGAAGGACTTCAAAAACTACTTGAAACACAAACGCAAGGAGATGTCGCTTGAAGATCTCATTGTTCGATTGAGAATCGAATAGGACAACAAAGTTGCTGAGATGAGAGGCCCTGGAAACTCAACAATAATGGGAGAAAACATTGTTGAGGATACTTCTCAAAATAAGAGAAAGAGGAAGCAGGCTTCTGGACCGAAAAGCAACCCAAACAAGAAGCGGTTCAACGGTAATTGCTACAATTTTGGGAAAGCTAGACACAAATCTACAGATTGTCGTGCTCCAAAGAAAAGACAAGCAGAAGGGCTAAGCAAACATGGTTGCAAAGCACGAAGATATTGATGACTTATGTGCTATGCTTTCTGAATGCAACCTGGTGGGCAATCCAAGGGAGTGGTGGATTGATTCTCGATCCACTCACCATGTTTGTGCTGTTAGAGAAGCTTTTGCTACATATGCTCCTGTTGGACCCGAAGAGACGCTTTCTATGGGAAATGCTGCAACTGCCAAGATTGAAGGATGTGGGAAGATATTTCTGAAGATGACTTTTGGCAAAGTGGTGACTTTGAACAACGTCCTTCATGTTCCCGAGAAGAATTTAGTCTCTATTGGACTTCTTGTTAAGAATGGTTTTAAATGTGTCTTTGTATCCGATAAGGTTGTAATAAGTAAGAACAAAATGTTTGTAGGAAAATTTTACCTCACTGAGGGCATTTTTAAGCTGAATGTAATGGTTGTTGAGAATAATAATAAAATTTCAGCTTCGTCTTACTTACTTGAGTCATGAATTATGGCATATACGTTTGTGTCATATTAATTATAAAACCTTGCGGAAAATGATTAATTTGGAAGTATTGCCTAAGTTTGAATGCGACAAATCAAAATGTCAAGTATGTGTGGAATCTAAGTATGTTAAACATCCTTATAAGTCAGTTGAAAGGAATTCAAATCCTTTAGACTTAATTCACAAAGATATTTGCGACATGAAGTCAATACCATCTCGCGGTGGAAAGAAGTATTTCATAACTTTTATTGACGATAGTACTCGATATTTCTATGTTTACTTACTTAATAGTAAAGATGAAGAAATAGACGCATTCAAGCAATAAAAAAATGAAGTTGAAACGCAACTTAACAAGAAAATCAAAATGATAAGAAGTGATAGAAGTGGTGAATATGAATCTCCTTTTGAATAAACATGTTTAGAATATGGAATTATTCATCAAACAACCTCCCCATACACGCCCTAATCCAATGGGATTGCGAAAAGAAAGAATCGTTCATTAAAGGAGATGATGAACGCATTGTTGATAAATTCTGGTTTGTCACAGAACTTGTGGGGGGAAGTTGTTCTTACGGCTAACCAAATACTAAATCGAGTACCCCATAGAAAAACACAATCCATTCCATATGAAAAATGGAAAGGAAGGAAGCCCAACTTGAATTATTTTAAAGTGTGGTGGTGTTTGCCAAAAGTGCAAGTTCCTAAACCCAAAAGGGTAAAAATAGGACTGAAAACCGTCGATTGTGTTTTCACAGGATATGCTACGAATAGTAAAGCATATCGATTTCTGGTTTATAAATCAGAAAATCCCGACATTCATAATAATACGGTTATAGAGTCAAATAATGGTGAGTTCTTTGAAAATATATATCCGTATAAAAGGAATGTGAGTCGATTGGTGAAGGATCTAAACGACCTAGGGAAGAAACAAAAGAAAGTACATTTAATCAAGAGGATCCAAGACGTACTAAACGTCAAAGAACGTCTACTTCATTTGGACTAGATTTTGTGACTTTCTTATTGGAGAGAATGAGCCTCAAACATTTAAAGAAGTTATGTCTTCTTAGGAATCATTATTTTGGAAAGAGACAGACAATACTGAAATAGAATCCATATTGAAAAACCATACATGGGAATTGGTTGATCTTCCTCCTGGAAATAAACTGTTGAGTTCTAAATGGATCTTTAAGAGGAAAATGAAAGATGATGGCACTGTTGACAAATATAAGGCATGACTTGTGGTCAAAGGGTATAGACAACGAGAAGGTCTTGACTATTTTGATACATACTCTCCAGTTACAAGAATTACGTCCAAACGAACGTTAGTAGTGTTAGCTGCAGTTTATGATCTTGAAATTCATCAAATGGATGTTATGACGGCCTTCTTAAATGGAGAGTTGGAGGAAGAAATCTACATGGAACAACCTGAAGGGCTTATGGTTGCAGGTAAAGAAAATAAGGTATGTAGACTTGTTAAGTCCCTTTACGGATTAAAACAAGCACCCAAACAATGGCATGCAAAATTTGACCAAATAATGTTGTCAAATGGTTTTAAAATAAATGAATGTGATAAATGTGTGTACATCAAAAATGTTCCAAATCACATAGTCATTATTTGCTTATATGTGGATGATATGTTGATAATGAGTAATGATATTTCCAACATAAATGCGACTAAGCGTATGCTAACGGGCAAGTTTGATATGAAAGTCTTGGGAGTTGCTGATTTAATTCTAGGAATTAAGATCCATAAGATTTCTCAAGGTCTAGCATTGGCACAATCTCATTATATTTNGAACAAAGGCCAGAGCATATCACAATTGGATTATGCTCGTGTGTTAGGATGTTTAATGTACATCATGAATTGTACACGACCAGATATAGCTTGTGCTATAAGTACATTGAGTCGATATACGAGCAATCCAGGTCAATCTCATTGGATGACCATGAAGCGAGTTTTGGGGTATTTAGTACATACCCAGGACTTTGATTTGCACTACAGTAAATATCCTACGGTCATTGATGGATATTTTCATGCAAATTGGATCACTGGATCAACTAATTCCAAGTCCACAAGTGGATATGTATCCACTATTGGTCGAGGAGCGGTATCTTGGAAGCCATCCAAACAAACTTGTATTGCCCGCTCTACAATGGAGGCTGAGTTCATAGCCTTAGAAAAAGACGGTGAAGAAGCTGAATGGCTCCGGAATTTCTTAGAAGACATTCCATTTTGGCTGAAACCGTTGGCACCAATATGCATACATTGTGATAGTCAAGAGGAAATTGGAAGGGTTAGGAGCGTTATGTATAACGGTAAATCTCGTCATATACGACGAAGACATAAAACCGTTAGGAAATTATTCTTTAGAGGAATTATCATGATCGACTAAGTAAAGTCAAGTGATAATGTGTCGGATCCACTTACAAAAGGCCTAACTAGAGAGGTAGTTGAGAAATCATCAAGGGGAATGGGATTATGGCCGAGAACAAGTCATAGTGGCGGTAACTCTACCTAGAAGACTAGAGATCCCAAGATCTAGATTCAAGGATATCAAACAAAGTCATTAATGACGGTTCAACATTGTCAACTAAACTTTTCGTCCATTCTCGTGATGAGACAATGTTCAGTACCAAGGATAAAGCATGAAGGCTTTTTAATGATTTCTAAATTTGATATGGGGTATATCAAATAGTGTATCTACGGGATGACACGTTAGGAATCACTTATGTAAATGTGAAGTGTTAGCCACTTCAAGGAGAACTTTGCAAGGCCAGTTCTCTATGCACTTATGAAACCAGACGGTGTTCATGGCTGAAACGAACACAACAATGAGAACCAAAGACGGTTAAGGGTTGATTGTGTGACTTATGGTTGTCTAGGTATACACCAAAGTTCGACGGTTCAAATATATCAAATCTACTGATTGACCGAGTATATCAGACATAAGTTCACTACGGAAAGTTCAAAGGGAAACCTACTTATCCAGATGCAATTAATCCTTGCTTGTGAATCACACATTTTTTCATACACACTTCCGTGATATAGCCATCCCCCATTCACGTGGGGGAATGTTGGGTTTTTTAAGTTATTAATGCTTAAAATATGGTGAATAGGAAATGGAGGGAAAAATAAAATATTTGAGTTTCCCTCATTGATTGTCCCATATGGGAAGAGGAAAAGGTATTTTATGGGTATATAAATAATTGCTCTTATTCTAGCTCATAAAGAGTTGAGAAGAGGGCAAGCCTCGCGCCGTCGTCGTCGCTCGCTCGCTCGCTTGGCTCGGCTCGGCTCGGCTCGGCTCGGCTTCGGATTTGGATTTGGATTTTATCAAATGATCGATCGATTGATTAAGTTTTGGACCAAATTTATTTGTTAATAGTAAATATTAACATAAATGTTATTAAATATTCGTTTTACTAACAAAATATTAATATTAAAATAAATATTAATAGTAAATCCAATTCAGTTATCTATTTTTCAGCTTTCTGTTTTTGTTACAGAAAATTAACTACCCTCTTCAATTTTCCCTCTTTATTGTTGAATAAATAGCCATTTATGTTATGGCCATTTTGCAAAAAACAACCATTATGAAGAGTTGCACCTATTCAGATTTCAACCCAACATTGGCTATAATACAAGTCCATTCTATCAGATTTTCCATAAGAATTTCTGAAAATTCTCCTCCTTTCTTTTGCATATTTTAACTTCAAAGAAAGCAACAATAAGTGTGATTTGCTACTGAACTTTGTGTTCGCTGAAACACTGGGGTTTGAAGTACCACTACACCAGTGGGTAATTCGTTCTATCCTGGGAGGAAATAATCCATAACCTTGGGTACTAGGAGGTGATTAAATTCCTTAAGGAAACACTGTTAATTCAGTTGGCTCGAATTGGTTTTTATTTTATTTATATTCCTATTTGAATATTATTTTATTATCTCCAGAATTATTTTACAAATACAGTTTACTAACAGTTATTTCTTTGTTGTCACTGTCGAAGAAAATACAAGTGTCTTGCTATTTCTTGATTGGCAAACTTATTTTCACGACCACAAAATTTTACGTTAGGAATTTTGATGGCATATAGACTCTAAGACGAGGTAAGCCTAAAATCTGATGATAGATTAGCAAAAATAACGACTAAGCTATTAATTTAAATTGATAAATAGGATCAAAAACCAAAACGGAGCAACAATCATAAAATCTCCAAAACTGGTGGAATTAAGTCATAATCTCTAGTGATATACACTAAGAGTATCTAATATAATATTGTTCGGAAACAAAAGAAACATTAGTCTAAGATCACTAGAGGGTGACTCCGGGATCTGCAGGCGTCAAGCAGGTATATCTTGAAGTCTCCGCAAAGTCTGAGTCATCTCATTGGCGTCCTCCATGGACAGAAGTACCAGGATATGCACAAAAATATGCAGAACAGTAGCATAAGTACACCACAACGGTACCCAGTAAGTATAAAGCCTAACATCGGTGGAGTAGTGACGAGGTCAAATCAAGACACCTACTAGACATAGAAATCTGAACAGCGTATTAATATAATCTAATAACGGGAAGTAAAAGCAATAAATGACAACAAAGTAGATTATCAATATAAGGCTAACAACAGAAGTGAAAGAAATAACGACAACAAAGAGCGAACTGTCACGACCCAAAATCCATTATAGGCCGTGATGGCGCCTAACGTCGCTGTCAGGCAAGCCAACACTTAATTATTCATTGTAATATTTTTTTTAAAATAATGAATCTTATTTAGATAGAGAGGTTAGTGCATAAAAACGAATCGTAGTTATGTAAATTTAATTAAAATAATAAGAAAAAGTGTATCAATGTAAAATAATCCATAAACAAATACTAGAACACCCCCAAAATTCGGTGTCACAAGTTCAACTACTAGAATGTACAATAACAATACAATATTTATCTGAAATACAAGTTAGACAGTAAAATGTAATTAATTCGGATGGAGACATTGTATGTTGCAGACCATAACAAGGGATGCATGTAATACTCCGCATTTTTTTTTAGTAAGGATATATAGGTCTTTAGCAAATAATAACAATAATATAATAAAAGAGATAAGAAAAAGGTCTGAAAAAAAAAAGGAAAAGATTAAAAAAAATGATAAAAAGATAATGGGCCAAAATACANGGGGGGGAAGGGGGGGGGTTTCACATTGGCTTCTGCCGCAACCAAGTCACAAAGAAAAAAACCCAAATACACCAACAATTAAAGAAGATATAGGGATTCAATTTGCACCGGACGTGAATATTAGAAGAGGGATCAAGGGAAGTCTTGGTTCTGCAAATTGTGGAGTGAAATAAAGAAGGAAGAGTTAGGAAGAAGCTTTGGTGCTGCAAGAAAAGTAGCCACAAATTATCTAGATTTCAAGGTATTTTAGTCAATATAATCGTCCCCAACCATTGTTAATTCTACATTCAAAGTATATCTTATTACTCCATTGATATGGGTATCTTTAATTTATTATACTTTGGGTTAAATAGTGATGTTGGTAACTTATTGGGTTTCAGTTGAATCAGATACAAGAAATACCCATGAACAAGATTAATTTTCTTATTCTAAGCAATTGGATAATATTCTGGTAGTTACTTTTGAGGTATTGTGAGTGCTTGCAAAGCTCTACGTGAAATAGAGTAAATTGCTAATTTTCCAAGCAACTCAAATTCTTCTTTTGCCCTGTCACAATTCAAATTTCTCTCTGTTGGGTATCGTGATGACACCTAATCTTAAAGACTAGGTAAGCCTAACATTTACGTTACGAAAAATACAACAACAATAAATTAAATCTAATAATTTCTGAAAGGAATTCTTTATACAATAATATTTTTTCAAGTCATAAGCTTTACAGAGTGTTTGCTAGAAAACTTCTAAATACAACTGTTCAGAATGAGGATAAATAGTACAAAAATGAAAACTAAAAGGTGACTCCGAAGCCTGCGAACGCCGCGGCAGGTTTACCTTGAGTCTCCACACAGCAATCCATGTTGCTAGCTAATGATCAACCAGCTACGAAATACCTGGATCTGCACAAAAATGTACAAAAGTGTAGTGTGAGTACACCACAGCGGTACCCAGCAAGTATCAAGACTAACGTCAGTGGATTAGTGACGAGGAACAGTCAAGACACCTACTGGACTATATAACCTGAACAAGTATAAGTATAGAAATAACAGAGTATGATATCTATATAAAGACTACGAGGCTAACTATACAATAATTGCAATAATAAAGGAAGACGGTAAGTGTCAGCGGAATACCCAAATAATGTCACAGGAGGATGAATGGAAACAAATCAAAAATCCGGGATCACGGGTACAGAAAAGACGAGTAATAACTCAACAACAGCGACCTTTTTCACATTAGGTTTAGTCAATAAACTCCACGAGGTACCGAACCACGGGCTAATCACAACTCACGCTTCCTAATATCTGAACCCTAACTTTTGGCATCATGTGCCCTCATCTCAGCTAATAACTGCACGGATGACTCACGTGTCAAATAGAATCATTCTCACATATAAGGCAAGTAAACCAATCTATACTCAGCAATAACAAGGAAGTCCCTTAATCCGATGATAGTGCTTAACTACATGTATGCTTGTGCAAGTGTCTTAACATAGTTCAATCCAGCCAGTAACAAAGAAAAGGAACAAACAACACGTAGAATGTTTCTTCACAACTTTCACAAGAATAAGCTCACACAGGTACGTGTACCACTACAGGAATCAACAACAAGAATGCCCCCAGGCCAACACAAGTCATCACAAATAAATCCCTGACACAACCCACTATGTCTCGCCACATGTGCAATAGTAATGTGAATGCCCGCCTTGTCTCGCCACACGCGCACAATAATGTTCTTACCTTGTCTCGCCACATGCGCAACCCACATATATATATCCCGTCTTGTCACGCCGCATGTGCAAATATCAATAGTAACCACAACACGGCATCGTGCATCACCACAACAAGTGCAACAACTACAATGACAATAAAACAAGGTACGACAAATAATTCAACTCAAGAACCTTCGATCACAAGAAAAGGTAAAAACTAGTTCACAAGGAAGAAAATAACATATAACAATAGTTTCACAATGTACGGTTCAACAACAAGAAACTAACATGAGTTAAATAATTCCAAATAAGGGTGAGTCCACTAAGGCATAGGATATTTAAGCTTCTTTTAAGTTTGGATATTTAAGAAAGAGATACAACCAATTCAAATAAAGGTATACAGCGAGAAGATCACCATAACCTTAATTATGGGAGAACATCTACAAAAAAAGATAAACTACAACTTCAAATAAAAATAAGTAGTCAGGGAAAAGATAACATGGCAATGGAAGATATAACAGTTTCAATTAAGGCACATATGAACCAAGTAACAATAAAAGTGGATCATGAAGCAATTGAAACTAATTAAGCAGGTAAGGTGAAACTAGAAATTAAGGAAAGTAATCATAACAAGGACAACTGCATATTCAATGAATACAAGAACCTAGAACCCTAAGAGGCCAATTTTCACAAATAAGTCTGAGCAAGTACTCGTCACCTCGCGTACATGGACTACAATCAACATAGAAGACTCAAATATTAAGGGGTAGTTCCCCCACAAAAGGTTAGGCAAGATACTTACCTCAAAGAAGGCAAACTGATACTCAAAAATGAACTTCTCGGGTGAAATGATCTTCGAAACGCTTATATCTAACTAAAATAACTTCAAAGCACAAATAAAACTCATAAGAAACTACTCTGGATCATAAAGTTTCAATCTTTATCAAAATTTAAAAATCGACCCAAAAGTTGACCCCCAGGCCTGCACCTCGAAAACCGAAAATTTCACAAAACCCGAATACCCAGATTTCAACCATATAAAAATTATCAAATTCCGATACCATTTCGTCCCTCAAATCATGATTTTTTATTTTGAAAATTTTCTTCAAAAATCAACATTTTCCTCAACTCAAAACATAAATTAAATGATAAAAATGAAGATAAAATCATGGAATATATTATATTCTAAGTGAAGAACACTTACCCAATCGATTTTCTTGAAAAACCCACCAAGAATCGCTCAAAGCCGAGATCTTCAAGTCAAAATATGGTGAAAATGGCCTAACCCTCGATTTTGGAAAACTTATATTCTATCCAGGCGTTTATGCATCACGATCGCGGAAAAACCCATGTGATCGCGAAGAAGGAAAATAAGGCTGCCCAGAACGACCCTACGTGAACGCGAAAGAAGAGATGCGAACGCGTATAACAGTAAGATGGAATTACGCGATCGCGTGCCCAATGACGTGAACGCAAAGAACAGAGTGAGGGACAAGGATACCATTACACGAACACGGAAAATCAAACGCGAACGCGATGCAGAAGATTTCACATGTTCACGATCGCGAACTGTACTATGCGAACGCGATGAAGAAAAATGGGGAAGATCTATTTAACACTACGCGATCGCAACTGATACTACGTGATCGCGAAAGAGAACGTCAGACACCAGCAATCCAAAAATAGAAGAACTTAGCCTGAAGCCCATTCGAAACACACCCGAGGCCTTCGGGACCCTGTCTACCACACAAACAAGTTTTATAACCTAACACGGACTCGCTCGAGGTCTCAAATCACATCTAGCAACGCTTAAAATATAAATCGCACCACGAATCGAACCATGATCTTCCAAATCTTCCAACTTCAAAAACTCGTGTTGAAACCAATCAAACTAACCTGGAATGACGTCAAATTTTGTAGGCAAGTGCTAAATGACATAACGGAGTTGTTCCAACTTTCGAAATTGCATTCCGACCTCGATATCACCAAAGTCAACCATTGGTCCAACCTTTCCACTTTCCAAACTTGAACCTTCGCCGGAAGGCTCCAAATCACCCTACGGACCTACAAATCCAAATTATGACGCATGCCTAAGTTCAAAATCACCATACGAAGCTGCTCAAAATCAAATGTCGCCGAACGAAACTTAAATTCTCAAAATGACTGACCGGATCGTTACATGCCCATTCCAAAATTGTATTAGAATTCTAAGTTTAATGACAAACATGGAAAGAAGAACTAGTTTCCTATCCATTTTAGTACTACTAAAGTGATTAACAGAGAATCAACCTTCATATTCTACAGGAATGAAATAGGAAAAGTTATCAAATGTTAGACTAGTTATGTTAGTAGTTCAGAAGTTGATATATAGATTTGTTTGTAATGATATAGGTGGTTGAATAAGTGAACCAAGTGCTCGCAAGTGACCATTTCAATTCTTTGGTTCGAGTACAGTGAGTAGTAACCTTACCGCAATTTGTATTTCCGTAACTTGCATGGTATGAACATGGTTTCGAAAATAAAATGTGTTGCCGAATGTTTGAAATTGCACGTGGGACAAGTCATTTACTTATGGTACTGAATAGTTTACTTGAGATATTTATAGTTATTTAAAATGTACTTGCAGTAACTAGACATGTTTTACTGTTACTTGAGATATGATTATCGTCACCGAAATTGGACTATATGATTTGATAAGAAATGCCTTGTAATATTTTGAAAATGCTTTCATGTGAATATTTACTGTTTACAAAGAAAAGTATAAATGGGAGGATACTTTGAAGGATCACGTCGCTAACAATGGGTTCGTTAGACCTGGTGTACCTTGTATTTATATATTACCTATTACCGTTGTCGCCCTCACTAGTGGGAAAGTAGAACTAGCATACAGTTACAGTTGTCCCTCGAGTAGAGACCTATAGTTATATTTTACTCCTTTTATGAAGGGGTCCAAATAGTGATACAGACATGATCCTTTCTTGAAAACCTCCCAAACATAAAGATTTTCTATGACACAATGTTACCGAGTTTATACTGATTTGTTAAATTAATTTCTATCACAGGAAACACATGAAAAGACTGATTATAATTGCCACTTTAGAAAGGGCATTCTTATGATATTTTCTGTTTGATATACTAACATGTTTTGGTTAATTGATAAAGCTATTTTTGTTTGGATTGATATTAGGTTGTTGATTTTGAGACAGGGAAGTTTTTGGATAATCCAAAAATAGGAGAAACTCTGTCCGATTTTCTGTAAAAATATAGATAAGGCTTGCTTGGGGCACTTGATCATAAGCGTCGGTCATGATCCTAAATTGGGTAGTGACAATGCAGCTCACCACAAAGTCCCCGAAATAGCCGCGCATTTGCGCCCAAAAGGCCACCAGAATCATATACCTGCACAATAAGTGAAGAAGTGTAGCATGAGTACGAAAATCAATGCATACCCAGTAAGTATCTAGCCTAACCCCGGAGAAGTAGTGATGAGGAGTCGACATCGACACTTACTAGTGATCTAATAAATCAAATATAGTAGAACGTAAGCATGCATGAGGCATGGTAAATAAATAGTGTAAACAAATATAGGTATGTGGTACGATCCTCCTCTAAACAGTAAACACAAACTCTCAATGTTCGGCTGCCTCCTCAACTGGAGTATATGTAAAATGGTCTCCACCATATAGGTCATCACATCTCAATCAGGAAAACTCACGGATACGGTAGCTTCTTGTCAAGTATTAGGCACAATTCCGCCGAGCCAAACGACCCGATCCCATAGGAGTGTTTCATGGAGTTGCTGAGGCGAACATCCCGATCCCATAAGAATATGATACTTTCGAGGTGAACGGCCCGTCCCCATAAGAATCTGATACTGCCGAGGAGAACATCCCAATCCCATTAGAATAAGAAGCTTCAACGAGTCCTTGAACCCATTCATGAATATAGGTGTGAGTTATGAAATTTAAGGAAGCTTTTCGATGAAAACACGCAACGCGGGATAAATTCGTAAGGGAAGCACAATTATTCTGCGGCTAATGAAGTAGCTCGTCAAATCTCTACAATAGCGAGTCTATCACTCTGCGAAAAGCCTAGTCTCAAGTCGTAACGCGAAATAAAGGAATTAAATATACAAGGATAACTCAAATAGTAAAATTGAAACACGGCGTGAACCTAAGTCTACCCGGGCATATTCAGGAATCCTAGCATACACACGGACACTCGTCATCTCATACGTGTGCAGATCACACAACATGTAGGACATAATAGGTATAATACCTACAGGGTAGATTCCCCCTATAAAAGTTAGATAGGAGACTTACCTCGCTTCGAAGTTCCATAACTGGATCCAACGCCTCTCTAACACCACAAACCAAATGTCATCAATCCAAAACTAGTCAAACAATCTGAAAACCAATAAAAATATCCCCAACATCATAATTAATTAAATTACAACAATTCTCAACTCTGCTCGAAACGTCAACAAAGTCATCCCTCGGGCCCACGTGCCCAAATTCCGAAATTTTTTGAAGATAAACATTACATACAACACCACGAACTCAAATATATTTAATTTATTCCTAATCCCATTTCCAAAGTCGTGGTCAAAATAAAAAATTATCAATTCTAGGTTTTTCTCTTAAAATACCATAATTTTTCATGTATAAATCCGTATATAACTCATGTATTTAACTTGTAATCAGTGGGAATCACTTACCTCGCGTTGCTTGATGAATAACTCCTCAAATTAGCTCCCCAAATCTGGCCATCCAAGTGAAAAATGAGAGAAATGAGAGCTAAGTCTCGATTTAAAAGAACCCCTCTGCCCAGCGATATTTCGCACCTACGGCCACAATGTCGCACATGTAGAAAAATCCACCATAGGTGCCGTTCCCTCAAAGCCCAGAAAAATCCTCTTTTGCGTACCAATTCCGCTCATGCGGGACCGCTTCTACGGTCAAAACCTCGCTCCTACGCACTCGCACATGCAGAGCCCTTCTGCTTCTGTGACTCCAGCCCCTCCAGTTCATTTCCGCTTCTGCGGAATATTCTTTGCATCTGCGGGCACGCAGATGCATAAATTTCCTTGCATCTGCGGCCTTTCCCAGCTCCAGTCAACCTTTGGCGACCACCGGACCGCACCTGTGGTCTCGCACCTGCGCCCAAAATCTCGTAGGTGCAATTACATCGGAAGCCTTAAGCTTCATAAATTCTTTAAGTCCAAAATTTGATCTAATCCAATATGATTCGTACCCGAGGCCACCGGGGCCCAAACTAACCATACTAATGCATCCTAAAACATGATACAAATTTAGTCGAAGCCTAAAATCATGCCAAACAAGATCAAAACTATAAATCGACGATCGAAACCTTTCCTTAAAGTTTCAAACTTTTAAACTTCGCCGAACGCGTCTGAATTACACTTAAACATCCGGGAATGACGTCATATTTTGCGTGCAAGACACAAATCACGATACAAACCTATACCAAGGCTTGGATTCCGAGGTCGTTTATTCAAAATTCAAACCCTTGGTCAATTCTTCCAACTTAAAGCTTCAAAATTGAGTTGCGTACAAGTCATAATACATGAAGTGAAGCTACTCAAGGCCATTCTCCGCCATTTAAACATACATTCATCCTTGAACGTGCCAAGAACTGCCCCGGAGTTGCCTCAAAACCACTGCTCAAAACTTGGTACATCTACCTGTGACACCACAACCCACATGAGAACATTAGCTCGAGCCAAACTAAAGATCCTCCCTTTTATTAGCCAACAAGGCTTAGGATCAAATTCCAACACTTGGAATTCTCTACCAGGTCTGATTCCAACATACGATAATTGTATCAGACTCAACCCGATGTACCGAATATGATCATACACCCATGCTGAAACCACACCATGCACCGTATAATTCGTATGCCCATAGTAACATCCTCCAACCGTAGAAGCTGCAAATTCACTAATAGGATACCCGTAGTATACCTCATATGTGAATAAGACATAATCCAACCCTCGCGATACTGCAACAATGAAAACGATGTGTAGAAGCTCATAACCACATGCTAAACCAATAAATCATGGAGTCCTCTACTCAACAAGAACTCTTGCCTAATTCTGAACTAAATAGTGACATTTTCCCTCTAGTATACCTTATATAAATCTAATTTCACTGATTTTAGGTCCAATAACCTTGTCTCACCCAACACACGTTGCTCAGACAATAAGCCACCTCAAACACTAACCAAAATCTCATATGAGTCGCTACAACTCGAATATGACACATAAGGAAGAGCGAACTCTGGAAAAGAACTACCCACCCCGCAAAACAAATAAAACAGACGAATGGATGCTATGAACCTTTCTTATTGAATGAGAAACAAAATACACAAAAATAAGTATAGGGAACCGTACTCAATATCTCAGTGTTGGGGCATGCAACCCGATATACACATGATACTGTTGTAGCGTGTAAATCGATCCAAACATCATACCCATGGCGCCGTGCCACTCGATCCACATATAAAAATAAATAAGGAAATACTCATCGAGCCATAATGCTCGTACCTACGAAATGCCCGAATATCGACCACAAGCACGCTAAGTGTATAAATGTGACCCTTGGGAGACGGATAGCTCCACGTGCAACAAACACTCAAGCATGACTAAGGTGCAATAACGGAAAGCTACATAGGACCACAACACATGTTCAAATAAAAAACGCATCTCACAACCCATATGGCATAATATAGTATTACAAGATGATGACAATAATAACATCCAACACCCGAAGACTCCTGCATAAGCAGCGCTATGCTGAATGAACACATCTGACATGATCGATGTAGATCACCATTCACATTAAGTTTACTAGCGGACCTCAAGCCGATTTCGATTATCCCATACTAGGCCACTAACCTTTCAAGGATCCACAATGATCTTATTCATGACAGACAAGAGAAACCATCAAATCCGGAACAAACTCTCACTGTACACAACCAAAGCAATACAGCGCCTCTTAGTGATAATCTCCCTAATCGGCGATGGTACAAAAATCTCCATACCTGATTTAAGTCTCTAACATTCGGATGACTAACATTTCACACATGTACGACCTCCTCGTGGACGTACTCCCACAACCTTCCGCATCCAGTAGTAAAATATGAACATTAATGCCCATCGACCATGCCATTTCCATAGTGCTAGTCAAGCTTCTGCAATTCAATACCCAACACCCTACCACAAAATATACCATTCTCAGGCTACTCGAAAATTGTCACGACCCAAAATCCATCTAGCCCTGATAACACCTAACTTCACCCGCTAGGTGAGTTAAATAACAACAATCCGATTCAACAAATATTTAACTGACTCTAATACACTCTCCAAGGACTGGTAGTACAAATCATGATCTTCTAAGATTAGAATTTACAAAGCTAGAGTGAAATAAAAATATGTCATCTGTTTGAAATATACATGAACAAATTTAAAAAATTCCAAAGCTACCTAGAAAAAGAGGTAGATGTGACTGGATCGCAGGTACATCTTTAATTCTAGCTCCCGCCATGTACAACAACATCAACATCCAAAATCTGCACGGAAGGAGCAGAAGTGTAGTATGAGTACAACCGACCTCGTATACTCAATAAGTATCAAACCTAACCTTAGATTGAAAGTAGTGACGAGCTTGTATGAAGGTCAGAGTCCACACAAATAACCAATAACATCTCATAACAATATAATTTAAAGTAGCACAAGTAATAACGCAGTAATAAAATGCTTAGCTCGTATACAATTCTAGAAAATAAACATTTTCTTTTTAAGTGTAATAGTAAAACTCAATTCTTTTGCCGAAAATCACCGAAAATATGAGTAAGCTTGAAATCTTTGATTTTTCTCAAAATCTTTAACGATAAATAAGAAATTTCATTATCGAATGGCATGAGGAAAAATACTTCTCTATGCCTACATATCAAGTATTCATTTCCTTTGCAATGCATCATGATGATGAACTCATGTACTCACACTCTTAGAGTATGATCACGCTCAACTATGTCTTATAAAAGACTAAGCGGGCGTTGCAAATATAATCCGGGGTATTATGTCCAGAGTCAATCCCACAGGGAATTTACGTATCAATCAAGTCTTTAGAATACGCAACTTTTACTCAATCAATTCTCTCAAGACTTTTGAATATAAATTGATGATGTATTATTAATTCTACTGACAATAATAATAACTAACAATTACTAACAATGTGTTGTAAACAATTATAATAAAGGTCTAAGGTTATGGTTTCCCCCGTTGGTGAATTCCTTCTCGGATACTTCTTATAGTTTGATTAGTTGTCTCTATCAATCATGAACACTCTATCTATCATAAATCTCTCTCAAGTAGGATACATTTGGATATAAGAATGGCTACACCTCCCTAAGCACTTTAATACACATACTTTAGCTTTTCAACCTCACACTTATATTAAACCAACTCCACCTTCACATCAATGTTAATACCCCATACTTCTTTAACCACAATTACATCAAGAGTCACCACATATATTTTTCTTTCATAACAATACAACTATTTATTTTCTATTTTTTTTTCTTTTTCTTAAGTGACTCTTACTTTTTCAAACAATGCACCTTTCTCCTTATTTCAATTATTCCCCTCAAAAACCAACCCACCACCCCAGACTTTAACTTTTCCATATTTCATCACTTTTTCAGTGCTTACGAGAGGTGACAAGGTTCAAATAGATTATCGATTCAAACAAAGGGGTATGGCTTGTAATGTGGCTTTCAAAGAAACAGGATTATAGGCTCAACGGTGTTAACTACGATACATAATAATTAGGTGGGTAAAATATATATAGCTGGCTCAACAAAGAAATGCCTATATCACTTCCAAGACTGAACAAAACTTCTATTTCGCTTTCACGCACACAGGGCAAGTTCTAGACATCAAATGCAATGCACAGAATAGCATACAAACCTCACACACACTTGGAATATAACTCACTCAGGATTGGATCTATCACGACACTCCAGTCAAAGCAGTTATGCAAATCTTAAGAATTCCTGATTTAAGGTATTTATCCTGGAGTCAAAAAATTGAGCCTATGCGTCACCACCAAAGTACTGACTATTCTCAAGGCATTAGCACGTTTCGAGATATTTCTACTATTAAGCCCTTAACCATGTGATTCCTACTCTTAAAAATTAAAAACTACCTACACCCGGTTCAATTAAAAACCCTTGAAAAGAACCGTGGTCCAAAGAAAAACCAAGGGGGAATTACTACACTACCTAAAACAAAAAATCTTTTTTTTTTGTATTTTTTTTAGACTTAATTCCCTCAAGAGAATTGTCTAAGAGATCCATCTTCGGGAAGAGTCCACATATTTCTAATTTTTTTCTATTTTGTTCTACCTAAAAGAAAAACTTACAAAAAATAAAAGCTAAAACTACTAACAAGAAAGCACACTAAACAATACATCACAAAAAATATGTACAACACCCCACACTTAAATCATGCAGTGTCCTCAGTGCATCACATATAGACAAAACAAGAAATAAAAGTAAGGTGCAAGAAACTCCCTGATCCAAGTAGCGTCGCCATCCTTTCCATTAGTTTTGCTTCCCCTGCTCCTTCGAGCATCCGCTTGA
This sequence comes from Nicotiana paniculata, assembly GCA_005239505.1. Lineage (NCBI taxonomy): Eukaryota > Viridiplantae > Streptophyta > Magnoliopsida > Solanales > Solanaceae > Nicotiana > Nicotiana paniculata. The sequence goes on along the minus strand of ML326739.1, from coordinate 70,466 downwards.
ATCACTTTATGCCTCCACTTTGAACTTATGAATTGGATCCCAAGTTTTGAATCTGCTCTATGATCATGCTCCTGGGGTGGTGGAACAAATCTGCCTGGCCCAATAAAACAATGTAGTAATCTGCGCTTCTTGGCCTTTCGACGAAATGTGTACTCCCTACTTTCTAGCAAGAAGAATTCCAGAATGTAGGCATCTTGTTCTTTATCCCTCAACTCCTCAGGTGGTTCGGATAACTCTATTTGCATATCATCATCCCAACACAATGTGAAAAAATGGTTGGAGTGTGTACCAACATCCTCAACACTAATGACACTAGATTCAACAAAGTATGTATCATCAATGTCCTTGGTTAACTCTAGTATCTTTTCTACCACATCAGCATCCTCCGATTTCAGTTCCAACCTGGGTGGTTCTTCAATAGATGGCCTGGCCGGCGGGTTCTCTCTTTCCTCTACGTATAGTGACTCAAACTCGAGAGCCTTTGGCCATACCCTTTTTTTCTCAAGTGCTAACACCCAATCTGCCAGTTCTTCACCGTTCATATCATCTAAATTCATCAAACATTCATCCAAAGGGTCCCCAACAGTCAGGGATGCATCATCTTTTTCTGGGATCACATTCACAGCATCAATAAGAGAGCAGTTGGCGAACTCACTAGGTCGCCTCATAGACTTCTGCACGTTGAAAGTGATTTCTTCATCATTGAGCCTCATCTTAAGTTCACCAGTCTCACAATCGATAAGAGCTCTGCCTGTGGCCAAAAATGGCCTTCCCAAGATTATGGGAATTTCCTCATCCACTTTGCAGTCTAATATCACAAAATCAGCAGGAAATACAAACTTCCCCACTTGCACCAATACATCATCCAGAATACCCGACGATTTATTTACCGTCCTATCAGCAAGTTGCAGCACCATGGAAGTGGGTCTGGCTCTACAATCCCCAGTCTTTTATATATGGCCAACGGCATCAAATTAATGTTGGCTCCCAAGTCACATAGAGCTTTGGTGAAAGCTAAGTTGCCAATGGTACAAGGAATGGTAAAACTC
>ML326739.1:0-69304 GCA_005239505.1 Nicotiana paniculata | reverse complement strand
CTGTCTGCTTTCACGAGCTCTCTCCAGTTCTAAGTTTAAGTCTCTACCACTGCGGAGAGTCACTGCCATCAGCTGCCTTGGGCCCTGGTCCATAGGATTTACCTGATTATCTGCAGGTAAAGTTCCAGGAGGACGATTGTTCACTGCCATAGATATCTAGCCCAACTGTACTTCAATATTTTTAATAGATGAATCATGTGCATCTACTCTCTCACTGATTTTGGCATTTCCAATAACCTGCTGCATCATAGCTTCTAACCTGGAAAACCCATCTTCTTGCTTTCCCCCCTGTTGATGCTGAGAAGGGTAGTATGCTTGTTGTTGATTCTGATGGTTATAACCGTGCGGACTCTGATATGGTGATGCATTGCCTTGTGGTCTCATGGCACCCATATTTCCACTATTATGTTATTGGTGAGGTGGCCTATATTGTTGAACTTGTTGACCCCAGTTCTGCCCCCCTTGTCTCTGACGTTCATAATTTGTCACATGATTCATATTTTCTGGATAAGGAGGGTTATCACATTCTGCATTCCAGTGGTTACCAAGTGGTTGACTAATGCATGATATGCATAAGCCCCCATTGGTTGTGTCTACGATGTGTACTTGCTGTTTTTGTCCTGATTCCTCCACCTTCTTAGTAAATATACTCATTATTGTTATCAAGGTGTCCACGTTCTCTGAAATAGTATTAGATGGGTCAAATGGCACTGAATGAACCATAGGAGTAATAGGTGCATTCCTTGTTATCCATCCTGAATTTTGTGCCATTTTATCAAGTAAGATTTGACTCTCTCTCCACGTTTTGCTCAGGAATGTTCCACCAGCCAAAGCATCAACATTTGCTTTAACAGTATCAGCCAAACCCATATACAAACGCTGCCCCGACGTTTGCTCTGGAATACCATGATGTGGAAAAATAACCAGCATCCCTTTAAATCTTTCCCATGTCCCTTGTAAGGTTTCAGCTGGTTTCTATCGGAAGCTTAAGATTTCATCGATTTGTTGGGCAGTCTTGTTAGGTGGATGAAACTTGTTAACGAATTGCTTAACTAACTCCTCCCATGTTGTAATGGAATTGATGGGGAGTGAGTTTAGCCAAGTCTGCGCAGCACCAGTCACTGAGAATGGAAACAACAATTGCCTCCTGAGTGACGTTAGGCTGCCTCTGTGTTTTGCAGATTGACAGGAAGTTTTTCAAGTGTTGCTGGGGGTCTTCAATGTATTTCCTTGAGAATAGCCCTTTGTTCTGCAATAAGTGCAGCATATTATTTGTTATTTGGAAGGACTCGGCCTGAATCTGAGGGACCAGTATTGCGGTGGCCAAATTCTCAGCTGTGGGTTGTGCCCAGTCATATAAGGGATCTTATGCCTCTAATTGAGCGACTGGGTCTACCACATCATCCCCGTTATTGTTCTGGTGGTGTGGATCTTCCATGTCGGTTTCAATTTGTTCAACTGGTGGTTGATGTTTGCTTTTTCGGTTGGTCCGTTTAGGGCTTTGAAAACTTTCTCGGGGTCTGATAAGGCTTCAACTACTTCACCAGTCCTCGATGAGTTTCTAGGCATGCACCTGCAACACGTTATCAAACGTTAAACTTTCAATGTAAAAACGAAAATTTAAGGAAAATTGACTATATTTCATAATTTTGTATTTCTTCCAACTCAATTGATAATACCGTTAAGTCCCCGGAAACGGTTCCAAAATTTGATCACGCTCAACTATGTCTTATAAAAGACTAAGCGGGCGTTGCAATATAATCCGGGGTATTATGCCCAGAGTCGATCCCACAGGGAATTTACGTATCAANTTATGGTAAAGGTCTAAGGTTATGGTTTCCCTCGTTGGTGAATTCCTTCTCGGATACTTCTTATAGTTTTATTAGTTGTCTCTATCAATCATAAATCTCTCTCAAGTAATTATGATAATTTACTAGACGCACTCTCTCAAGTTACGCTAGCTAGATTGCATTACAGTTCACTTTAGATTGCACCCGAGGTATCGTTATCTCTAATCCAACCTCTAAACCCTCGGTTATGACTTTCGTCTATACTCCGGGAGTAATGTTGTTCAAACAACTACCTAAATATGCACTCTCTCTCAAGTAGACACATAATAGATAGGAACAGCTAATTGAGGGCCCTTCAATCAACTACAACAAGAACGTAGTTGAACAAATAGAGATTAATCAACCAATCAAAACTATATTAATATCACAATAAGTTTATCCCCCAACGGGTTCCACCAAAACCCTAGGTTAAGAAACTTAGCTACTCATATTCATAAGAACCAATTCTAAAATAACTTGCATAATTGAATTACAAAATAATAAGTAAAAGCTATGAAAATCAATGTTTGCTTCACTGAGTAGTAATCCACACGTTGTTCTTTTATTCAATGGCTTCTGACCTTAAAGTTGTGTTTTTTTGGGTCTATTTATATGTTGGGATAAACCCTAAACATGTAGGAGACATATATTCCAACCGGGAAACACTTAAAACTCTTTAAACTCAGAATTGACCGGACCTCGGGACCCAGGCATTTGGGCCCAAACTCCCCCTTAAAGCCAGGGTAGACCTGGCTTTAGGGCTCTAACGCCCCACTAACGCCAGGCTGACCCTGGCTTTAGGGGCCAAACGGCCCACTAACGTCCAGGTTGGCCTGGCCTTAAGGCCAAAACGCCCGGTTATAGCCCGGGTCACTCCTTTTCGACTCTTGATCGTATTTTCGACGTTCATGCATCCATTTAGCTCGGTTTCCATCTCCAATGCACCTACACATGAAATAGACTCCATTATGCACATAAAAAGTGTATTTTTATCATTAACGCACATAAAATGTAAGGCATATAACTTGTTAAACCATGAATTCTAGCCACGCATCAGAGTATTCAATCTCACTGTCTCGCATTTCCAATCATCACGCTCAATATTTAGCACACTCAGTGATTCGGCACTGTGCAGGGCAGATCTAGCCCAAATATAAATGACAACTCGCGCATAGTCACTCAGTACTGTATATGGCCGATCCAGCCCACGGAAGATTCATCCCATATATATATATATATATATATATATATATATACAATAACCGCCACGCCCCTTTTTCTCGCAAAATCGAGTTTCGACACGTGACAACTCTTTTAAGGAGGTATTAAAAGAGGAGAGTCACCACCTAACGATTTTGAAAGTGCGTTAGGGCACCTATTTACAAATGAATCTGGTTTAACTGGTCAATGCCACCAAAGATCGAGTAAGGGCTCAAATTACCTCGAATAGAAGGTGTTAAGCATTCTTTGAGGTCCACAACTGTGGGTCCTGGTCGAACTTAAATTATATGGATTAGTCTATATGATCAAGTAAGCAAAGAGAGTACAAAATCTAAGAATTTTATTACAAAGAGATCTTGAACGGAAGGGTACAACTATTTTGATTCTAACAGAAAAGAAATAAAATTGGGGGGTGGGTGTGGGGGTCCTAAGTTTTTTAGCCTAAAGGATCACCCTGTGAAACATAAATAATATTTCATAACTCCTTTGAGATATAGTGTTACTCATATTATTCAGCGGGTACAAACTATCATCTCCTGCTACCCGATTACTATGTTAAAGTTGTTTACATAAGATCGCTCCAATTCAAATCTAAGTCGTTCCCTACGCGTGCCTTACCCGTCCCATGCCTATGGTCCAGGAGGTTTGGACCTCTATTTGGATGGTTCTAGACCTTATATAGGTTGCTCAAAAATGTAAAAACTAGGCGACGAACAAAACATCTAAACACTTCAAATTTAAGCAGCAAGTGCAATGAAAACACATGTACCAATTAGGAATTGGCAGAATCCAGGATCTTAAACCTATAGACATGCTTTCTAGGCAATCAAAGCATGCAGGTGAATCTTAGATGCAGGATATTGCTTATAGATAGAATTATGCATGTATTACAAGCTAGTTATTGAAAGTTTTAAGTTACCAATCCTATATGCGTTATGCCTAGGTAATCTACGCTATTGGGTATAACAGAATCTGTTGGGAAGAGTCCCAGAATTTATCTATATTTTCAGTGACGCTTAGGAACAATGTTTAAGTAGTCGAGCAATTATTTCCTATAGGCAGGACCTTTAATAGTTGATGCTTAGAACTCATTTTATTGTTATACTTAGTCCTATAAACAATATATCTAGTGAACAATGCGATACAATAGAAATGAAGTGATCAAATACTATAGGCATGATTTCTAGTGAACAATGTGATACAATAGCAAATAAAGTGATCAAAATCCTATTGGCATGTTCTAGTGATTAGCTTAAGTGAATTGAAGTAAAATTCATTGACATTTTTTCCTATAGGCAGGTTTCTAATGCATTTGAAAGTAGTCATGCATATTGAAGGAGTGCTCACTTCCTATAGGCATGCTATCTATAAACACGTAGCAGTAGACATAGCATTTGAACTAATGTTTAATGGTAGACAAGTAGTGTGTGTGCGCTTCTTTTAATGTCATGATCTCTACAGCAACACATATAACAAATACATTACCAAATCCTATAGTCATATTACTTACCCACTTTGCATGTAGATATTAGATTCTACCCATACTCTTTTTATTAACACCCCAATTATTTATACAAAAAGGTTATTACAGGCCAAATAATGAGTAAAAAGTACAAATGTTACATAACAGTGGTAACAAGCCTACATCAGGCCCAAATAAAAAAAATACCCAGCATCATCTGGGCCTTCAATAACTCACACAATTCACCCAGGCCTCTAATATGGGCCATATCCATCACAACACTCCAGAATCCTTAAAGGAACCCAAATTCAATTTATTCAACCATAGCCCTAAGTGTTGCATCACTTGAACGAACCAATTCAGGTACACAGCAACAGCAAAAAAACAAGATGGAGTAGGGAGAAATGGGAGTAGTTTGTGATTTAGGGAATGAATAAGGACCAAACCCTAGTGTGTCAGAGTTCACAAGGGCCTCAATTGGACCCCGAGGAGTGCTCACACTAGTGAGGACAACAATAGATCCTAGGTAGCCTTGGCTTTCTGCCGGCTAAGTATGAGAAGTTCAGAATAACATAAGCAGCAAGTAAGTAGAATGGACAGTGATAGAGGGACAGAAGTTAGGGGATAAACGTATAACCTAAAGTTGACATAGACAAGTTGAGCATACAGAATAGCCAGTCAAGCAGGTCATAGGATTTGTTCAGTAGAACTTCAACATTTAGCAAAGTAGCACATAACAAACACATAATGAGATTAGGGGGAAGAACAGGTTTGCAAGGTTTGACAGAAGTTAACATTAATAGGTTGAGACCTAATAAGTCCAATTTATGCTAAGTATATATCTTAGTATCATAAGACAAACATGTTAACTCTCATCAGAAGGCAAGGCTGCATTAAAACATGACAAGAACACACATTATGACAGGCCAAGTAGTCACTAAAAGAACAGGGAGTTGAGACATACTGGGGACATATTAGCAGGGAAGAAAGATCAAAGTTGAAGGAAAAGGTATTATAACAGATTAAAACACATTATGTATGCAAGACAAACATCACAGAGATTCAGTCCAGAGTGAAAAGTAAGCTCATGTTAAATAGCAGATGTAGGTATTCTGGCATTGACACAGTAGACTAATTACCTAAAGAAGGTCCAGAGTATGCTAGTATAGGTCCTGATGTTATGAAGCAGTCATGCTAATTTGGTAATAGGGCAACATTTAGACAGGAGAAAAGCATATTACAACTACTGGTGAATCAGGGAGGGGGTGAAACATGATAAAGGGCAAACTGATAGAGATCAGGGTCAAAACATGTTACATAGGAAAGCTATTACCAATAAAACTTAGAATATGATGGGCAACGGGCTTGTGTCGTACAGTGGGTGTACATATTCATGCTTTTGAACTCAATCAACTAGTCGATTAAAAGGGGCACAAATTATGCAAGGGAGGCATATTCAGGTAACAAGATTGATAGCAAAAGACAAAATTAAATACCAGAAGATGCTAACAAGTGTAAGAGTCCCAAACAGTAATAATTTCTTACACATTGACTGGTCAAAATTGGACCAACTTTTTTAAATAGAAATTAAAAGGAAATGGTTTAATAAAATATCTAAATAGAAAATTTTAATTATGCAAATTAATACTTTAAACAATAATAGGAGACTATAAAAAATCTAAGATATTATTTTGACCCTAAATGAAATGGCATGGATTTCGGGAAGATGTATTTTAGCGAATCTATCCTTGATATGAGATATGTGGTATAGGCATAGAAGTAGTGCAGCAGGTGCGTTCCAGAAAAGTGTATCGTGCTTAGTGGTGTGAACTTCTTACTTAGATAGTACATGGCCTGCTCATTTCTTCCCGTATTGTCGTGTTGTCCCAAGACACAGCCGAAAGCCCCATCTAGTACAGATAAATAGAGTAGCAGAGGTCTCCCAGGTTCTGGTGGGACCAGGACCGGTGGTTTGGATAAATCTTCCTTGATCTTGTCAAAGGCTTTCTGGCACTCTTCATTCCAACTTGTTACAACGTCTTTCTTTAACATTTTGAAAATCAGTTCACAGTCACAACTGATTGTGCTATGAAATGGCTGATGTAATTGAGACGACCTAAGAAACTCATCACATCTTTCTTGTTCTTTAGAGGTGGAAAATCTTGGATAGCCTTGACCTTTGACGGGTCTAGCTTAATTCCTCGGTGGCTGACGATGAACCTTAGCATCTTTCTAGCAAGGACTTCAAAGGCACACGTCGCAGGATTCAGTTTCAGATTGTACCTTCGAAGTAGATCAAAAACTTTCCTCAGATCCACTATGTGATCTGTGACCTTTTTAGATTTGATGATGACGTCGTCCACGTACACCTCTATCTCCTTGTATATCATGTCGTGTAAAATGGATTTCATGGCCCTCATATAGGTGGTTCCAGCATTCTTTAGGTCAAACGACATCATTTTGTAGAAATACACTCCCCATGGTGTAATAAAGGTTGTCTTTTTGGTATCCTCTTCATCCATCCAGATCTGATGATATCCCGCGAAGCAATACACAAAAGATTGTAATTCATGCTTGGCACAGTTGTCGATCAGTATGTGTATATTGGGCAACGAGAAATTATCTGGGACTTGCTCTATTTTAGTCTCGATAGTCGACACATACTCTGACCTTCCCATCTTTCTTTGGAACTGGCACAATGTTAGCCAACCAGGTCGGATATTCAATCACTCTAAGAACCTTGTCTTTGATCTACTTGGTGACTTCCTCTTTTATTTACAAACTCATATCTGGCTTGAACTTTCTGAGCTTCTGCTTTACCGGTGGACACATAGGGTCGGTAGGTAGTTTATGAGCCACTATGGACGTGCTCAAACCGGTCTTGTCATCGTAGCACCATGCCAAAATATCCTCATACTCTTTCAAGAACCGGATGTATGCTTCTTTTTTCTGGCGGCAATAGATGAATGTTGACACGCGTTTCCTTGACTGTTTCGAAGTCTCCCAAATTAACTATTTCAGTCTCATCCAAGTTGGACTTAGGCTTGTTTTCCAAATTTTCCACTTCTCTGACAATTTCCTTGGGTATTATATCCTCTTGTAGATCCTCTAAATCACTATATGTATGTTTCGTTGTCTCGTTACATGTCACAGTCAGAGGTTCATCAGGATGAGTAATAATAATGCCAGAAACGTGACGGGCCCTTGATGGTGCAACAGTCCTTTTTTTTTAGAACAGCTCCCTTCTCCACTGTCTGAATAATAAGGCCTTCCTCCTCCTCCTCCTCCTCCTCAACTATCGCACTGTAATCCATGTCTTCATCATCTAGAAACAAATTCCTTATGCCAGCTAAAACTTCATCTTCTTCAGACCCCCACATCATGTCAGCTTGATGAAATGACTGCTTCAAATATGGTACTGGTTGCTCTAGAGGGTAATAAGGACCACGCCATGGTGGAGACCAATTCTGATACTCTTTCCATGTGTATTCGTACCCAAGACCAAAAGTCGTGCCATGCACTTTAACTGTATCGGTTTGGTGATCCCCTGGAGATTCTTGGCGAGACCCTTGCTGGGTTCATACCATGTCCATGACAATATACTTTCTATCTTACTACTCCTCCATTTGTCTTTCCTAATTGCATTGACGCGCTCGATGCGATAGTATGTTTATCCACCCAACTTCCTTCTATTCTCGACGACCGGAACAGTCTGATTGGTATAAATGGGATTACTTCCATGCCCATGGATGATCACTTCCTGATGGTTCCACTCAAACTTCACAGCCTGATGTAGAGTGGAAACTACGGCCCCAGCGGCATGTATCCAAGGTCGCCTCAACAATAGATTGTACGTTGCAGATATATCCAATAGTTGAAACTCACATCGAACCAGGTTGGGCCCATATGCAGGCTGAGATTGGTCTCCCCAATTGTGGCCCTTTGAGACTCATCAAAGGCTTTCACATTCATATTTCCTTCTCGTATCTCGTGTCGGCCCTTACCCAATCTTTTAAGAGTAATTATTGGACATATGTTGAGACATGAACCCCCATCTATCATGACTCTGGCAATGAATTTGTCCTCAAACTGCACCGTGATAAGCAGTGCCATGTTGTGACTTAGCCCTTCCGGTGGAAGCTCGTCTTCATCAAAAGTGATCTTGTGGCTTTCCAACACTTTCCCTACCATGTTGGACATTTCTCCATTAGTGATGTTATTAGGTACATAAGCTTTATTGAACACCTTCATCAGGGCATTCCTATGTGCCTCACAGTTTTGCAGCAATGACAAAATGGATATTTGAGCAGGGGTTTTATTCAGATGATCAACCACAGAATATTCTCTTGCTTGCACCTTTCTCAGAAGATCGTCCGGGCCGGTCTCAATGACATGTGGCTTAGAAGTAGCTTCTTTGCTTGTTCCTCCAAAATGCTCAGGTGTATATACCCTTCCGGTTCTGTTCATGCCTTGCGCTGCACCTATTTCTTCCATTTTTGCCTTTTCTTTCCTTCTTTCTTCTGCAACATAATCCCAAGGTATAGCATTAGACTTGAAATATGGCGTAGGTGCTACCATCACGGTGAAGGGTATTGTTACTTCAACCTTAAATGGAGTTGGTCTCAACTTCAATCGATGCCTGCATTTGTACCAAAATAGGTGTGATAGTGACTGGAAATGTTTTAGGTTTATCCCTTTTATCGAATGAGTCCAAATTGACCCTTCCGAGTCCCATTCTTCATCAGTCTCTATCATGTTTACCCCTTCACCTCTGTGATCCGGGAGAGGATTGTTATGGACATTGGGTGCAGCCTACTTTGCCTATATGACTTTGGTGTCAATTAGTGTCTGAATCTTATCCTTCAAGATATGACACTCATAAATAGTACCACCCTTCATGACTGAGTGATAGGCACATGTCTTATTCGGGTTAATCCACTAGGAAGAGTTTTTCATAGCAACAGCAGGAATGGGAGTGACATAACCAGCAACCTTTAGCCTCTCGTACAGTTGGTCTATGGATTCCACAATTGGGGTGTATTGTCTGGGTGGTCTGCGATCAAAATTTGGTCTTGGTTTTTGGTAGTTTTGGCGGGTTGGTGGTGAGTGGTAGTATGCTTCTTGGGCGTTATAAGTGTGGTAGGTGGAGGCAGGTTGTTGGCATCTGGGAGGTGAAGGTTGATATGTGGGTGGGGGTGTTTGATATGCAAGAGGAGACGTTGGACCTTGGGCTACCATTACTGCACCTACTTCTTTTTTCTTGGAGATACCTCCTGACTGCAAGGCTTTATTTGTGTCTTGGAGTGCTTCAAAGTTTGTCACCATTTTGTTTTTTATTCCTTCTTCTATTTTTTCTCCCAACTTGATGATGTCAGAATATTTATGGTTTTCATTAACCATCAATCTTTTGTAGTATTGCGGATCCGGAGCTCTGACGAAGAACTTATTCATCTATTCTTCTTCTAGTGTTGGCCTTACTTTTGCGGCTTCAGACCTCCACCGAGTAGCATACTCGCGAAAAGTTTCTGTTGGCTTCTTCTTGAGATTCTAAATGTAGAAAATGTCTGGTGTATTTTTTGTGTTAAACTTGAATTGATCCATTAAATCTGATGCCATGCTCATCCAATTAACCCACTTCTTCGGGTTCAGACTGATGTACCAATACAAGGCGTCTCCAGTGAGGCTCCTCATGAATAGATTCATACAGATCTATTCATCCTTGCCAACCCCTACAAGCTTGTCACAATACGTTCTCAAATGCACCTTCGGATCACCAGTTCTGTCGAATATTTTGAACTTGGGAGGTTTGTAACTCTCTGGTAGTTCTACATCTAGCTGAATACACAAATCCTCATAATTCAAACCCTAAATACCTTTTCCACCAACACTTTGAACTCTACCAGTAAGCTTTTTGAGTTCTTCTGCCATGTTCTTGATGAGCAGGTCCTTCTCGACGGATTCGGGTATGTATAGGGTCTATTGTGGTGTATGAGGTAATGTTTCCACATATATGGGATTGCTTTGATGGAATCCAGGTTGTGGTGCATTTTGAGGAGTGTGGTAAATGGTTGTTTATGGATACTGAGTTGGATGGTGATGATGTTATGGAGGAGTAGGTACTGGTGGAGGATTATGGTTTTGAGGAGGCATGGCGTATTGATGAGGCGCGGGAGGATTTTGCTGATTTTGGTTTTGTGTGTTCTGGGGAGGTGTCGGGTTTTGGGAGTTTGTGTTTTGTTGGTTGATGTCAGGGATGTTTAGGGTGAGGGAAAGGGTTTCCAAGTTCTGGACCTGCTCAAGCTCCTCTTATAGCTCCAATATTTTCTGTTCCAAATGTAGGACCAAATCATTCTGTGCTGGAGTACTCTGACCGTCTGAAGTTTCAATGTTCTCTGCATGGGTAGCATTGTCTTTTCTAATACCACTCATATATCCATTTTCACATTTCCTTTGTTCTTGGGATCACTTGGTGGAGGAGGAGGTGGAGGACCTCTGGGTCTGGTGTGATATGCTGACAATGCCAGTACGCGCGAACCAACCTTGGGGAATGGGAATAAACAAAAGAAAAGAAAAACAAAAAGGTAATCAAGTTAGTAAGGAGTATTAAAATGATGTTTGAGATATTGAACATGTATTTAATAAATTTATGTCCTAATTTGAGGGACCTCGTTGTGCCCGAGGTAGGCCTAAGCGACACATAGACTTGGAGAAGATTTATGTCAATGATTGCGCCATTTCATTAGTGCGAAAAATGAACCAAATCCTTACTAAAACGACAATAATGAGAAATGTCACTAATGATATTTTCCTTACTACAATCAAAATCTAAACGAATCTAGAAAGCAATAAAGACATTGTTTCCTAATATATTTGGACCCAAAAGGACCTTCTTCATGCTTGGCCTTCTTAGATCCGTCGATCAGGTTCCCCAGGTCGCGCATATCCAATAGTAGGTAAGCCCATGCTAGATGCCTTCCTTCATTGCCTCCCGTATTCTGACAATCTGAGTCTTTTTCTCATCTTCCCCTCAAGTTCCATTATCCCTTTCTCCAAATATTCCAATCTCTCTGTTGATTTAGTAGCAATTTCCTTTCATTCGTCGATCGCTTCCATATCCACTTTATGTTGTTCCAAATGCCTAGCTTCAGACTCAAAGACCGTCTTGCACAGCATCCTATACTTGACTTGTGCTTCAGCAATGCCATCTATAACCCTATTTTTCAGATTAATCCTTGGCTTGACATCCCCCGCTATATCATCTACCATCCATGATGGGTAGAAGTACACGTAGCCGGTATGATACCTTTCTAGCTCGATAGTATATTTCTCCATAATGACCTTTTGATTTCACATATGTTGTGCCTCAAACTTGAATGGAATGATGTTTCCTTTAAAATATGTTTTGTACTGGACAATGTTGGAAACGTGAGGTATAACTCGTTTCCTTCCCGCTTGCCTCATTACCCTTATAGGAGCATAAGGATAGATTCCTCTTAACCCGATCAGCACTAGATGAGTAGTTTCTCTTGATCTGATGATGAACTCACTGCTAGGGAACCATTCAAACATCCACTGTACCTTTTCATCAGTTAGATTGCCCAGCTCACAGCACTTCCAGGTTGCGCAAACCTATCTGGGATAAATGTCATTCTCTTTAGGTGATGGTAGGCTATGTAGTCATTCAATGGTCGTCGCAGAAGATCTTGACGATATTGACCTCTCTAGAAATATTCTGATAATCAAACATGCAGCAACAGATTACAGCCCTCGAAGTGTCCGTACCCCTGCTTGCATCGATATAGAGAGCGGTACATTTCGGCCAAGATCATGGGGATGATAGTGTAAGTTTGTCCCTCGATTCCTTCCATTAGATTCCTAGCGACCATGGCTAAGAGAGTGTGGATCCTTCCCCCTTTTATCGTAAATATCAGCAACCCAAAGAAACAAACAATGAACACAAAAACTCGGCGGTGTGTCCAACCCAAGGAAATGATGGCAAGTTCATCATGATGAAGGAGATATGACTTGCTATGCCCATAAAATTCATAAAGGAATTCAAACGGGATGTATGACTTCTTTAGACAGAGTAACTCATCATTTTTCTTGAAACCCATCAATTTTAAAAAATCGTGGGGAGTGCGATTTTCTGGTACTAATAAACCCGGACTATCCCATGGCAACTTAGAGAAGCCTCATATTTCTTCTAAGATAGGAGTTATTTCTATGTCATCAAAGCGGAAGACGGCTCTTTTCTCATCCAAAAACATAGTGGCGTCCTCAATCAATGCCCCAGTTGGCCGAATGTCCAATAAGGACGGTAAATTACCAAGGACCCTTTTCACATGATTCTTTTCACTAGGTGAGAGGTTCTTCCACCAATCAAGAAGCAAATATAGGATGTTTGAACCATGCCGAACCTGGGGACTTCGTGCTTCATTTTCTGCAAAAAAAATAGAGTTAGCCCCTTCCCCCTTCGGATCTGACTATTTACACATTAATGATCAACATATCGGCATGTTTTCTCCAAGTAATACACATAACGTGATGGTGTCCATTGGGATTGTGGAAATCCCGTCTGACTTTGGACAAGTCTTATCTTAGTAGATTATCACGTGGACAACGTTCTAACTCATACTAGGTTTGACATGATGCATGCATAATTGATATTGGAGTGAGGTTTCTAGAAGGGTCTAGACTGGTATTCTCAAGTGGACAACTTGAGAGGAAAAGGCACGGAATCATGACTGCACCGTTATCGAATAGTTGACCGCAAATAAGCCTTTCCAATTTAAAAGGGTAATTTTGGAAGAGCGCGGACACTCATCAAGTGACGTTATGTTACTAATCGGGCACGAGTGGAATATGATGTGGAGCATGCTTTATGCAAAGATAATAACATGTTTCCATATATGTGAAAGCAATAAATGCAGTATTAAGGCAAAAAAACATAAAAAATAAAGACAAAAGAAGAAGTTAGTTCATGGAATATAGGGAATGTAATAAAGTAAGCAAGGGAGTAGGGGTGGGAGAAACATGATGTGGCAATATTTACACAAATGATGAGCAGTTTAGAGCAGATAGGAAAGAAATATGCATGTTATAACAAATTTAATCAAGGAAGGGCGGAGAAGGGAAAGGATTTGCATATTCCAATGAATTTAAACGAGTAAAGGGAAAATGGGAGAGTGTTGTGCATCTAACAACGGATTAGACAAATAGAGTAGAATGGAAGAGGGATGTTCATGTAGTAGCAAATAAAACAAAAAAGGGAAGCGTGTTTATATCAAAGAAAACTAATCCCTATAAGCCAAATTCGCTATGGTAAGAGCATAAGTGTAAATCTCCAGCAGAGTTGTCATGCTGTCGCGCCCTTTTTTCTCGCGAAATCAGGTTTCGACATGTGACAACTCTTTTAAGGAGGTATTAAAAGAGGAAAGTTGCCATCTAACCATTTTTAAGGTGCGTTAGGGCACCTATTTGCAAATGAATCTGGTTTAACTAGTCAACGCCACCAAAGATCGGGTAAGGGATCAAATTACCTCGAAGAGAGGGTGTTAGGCATTCTTCGAGGTCCACAACTGTGGGTCCCGGCCGAACTTAAATTATATGGATTAGTCTATGTGATCAAGTAAGTAAAGAGAGTACAAAAGCTAAGAATTTTATTACAAAGATATCTTGAACAGAGGGATACAACTATTTTGATTCTAATACAAAAACAAAATGGGGGGGGGGGGGATCCTATGTTTTTTAGCCTAAAGGATCACCCCTTGCAACATAACTAATATTTCATAAGTCCCTTGAGATAGGGTGTTACTCATATTATTCAGTGGGTACAGACTATCATCTCCCGCTACCCGATTAATATGTTAAAGTTATTTACCTAAGAGCGCTCTAATTCAATTATAAGGCATTCTCTATGCGTGCCTTACCCGTCACATGCCTATGGTCCATGCGGTTTTGGACCTCTATTTGGATGGTTCTAGACCTTATCTAGGCTGCTCGAAAATGTAAAAACTAGGCGACAAACAAAACATCTAAAGACTTCAAATAGAAGAAATTAAAGTCTCACATTGACCTCCACACTTAAGCAGCAAGTGCATGCAAACACATGTATTAATTAGGAATTGGCAAAATCCAGGATCTTAAACCTATAGACATGCTTTCTAGGCGATCAAAGCATGCATGTGAATTTCAGATGCAGGATATTGCTTATAGACAGAATTATGCAGGTATTACAAGCTGGTTATTGAATGTTTTGAGTTAACAATCCTATATGTGTGATGCCTAGGTAATCTACGTAGTTGGGTATAACAGAATCTGCTGGGAAGAGTCCCAGAATTATCTAGATTTTTAGTGACACTCAGGAGCAGTGTTTAAGTAGTCGAGAAACTATTTCCTATAGGCGAGATCTCTAATAGTTGATGCTTAGAACTCATTTAACTATTATACTTAGTCCTATAAAAAGGATTTCTAGTGAACAATGCGATACACTAGAAAATGAAGTGATCAAATAGGCATGATTTCTAGTGAACAATGCGATATAATAGCAATTGAAGTGATCAAAATCCTAGAGGCATGATTTCTAGTGATTAGCTTAAGTGAATTGAAGGAAAATTCATTGACATTTGTTCCTATAGGCAAGTTTCTAATGCATTTGAAAGTAGTCATGCAAATTGAAGGAGTGCTCACTTCCTATAGGCATGTTGTCTATAAACACGTAGCAGTAGACATAGCATTTGAACTCATGTTTAATGGTAGACAAGTAGTGTGTGTGCGTGCTTCTTCTAATGTCATGATCTCTGCAGTGCACATTTAATCGAACAACACATATAACAAATACATTACCAAATCCTACAGGCATATTACCTACCCACTGTGCATATAGATATTAGATTATACCCATTACCTATTGTACTAACACCCAAATTGTTTATACAAAAAAAGTTATTACAGACCCAATAATGAGTAAAAGTACAAATGTTACATAACAGTGATAACAGGCCTACAGCAGGCCCAAATAAAAAAATACCCACCATCACCTAGGCCTTCAATAACTCTCACACAGTGCACCCAGGCCTCTAATATGGGCCATATCCGTCACACAATTACAGAATCCTTATAGGAACCCAAAGTCAATTTATTCAACCATAGCACCAAGTGTTGCATCACTTGAACCAACCAATTCAGGTACACAACAAAAAACAAGATAGATTAGGGAAAAATAGGAGTAGTTTGTGATTTAGGAAATGACTAAGGACCAAAACCTAGTATGTCAGAGTTCACAAGGGCCTCAATTGGACCCCGAGCAATGCTCACACTAGGGAGGCCAACAATATATCCTAGGTAGCCTTGTCTTTCAGCCGGCTAAGACGGAGAAGTTCAGAATAGCATAAGCAGCAAGTAAGCAGGATGGAAAGTGATAAAGGGACAGAAGTTAGGGGATACACGTATAATATAAAGTAGACATAGCAAAGTTGAGCATACAGAATAGCCTACCAAGCAGGTCATGAGATTTGTTCAGTAGAACTTCAACATTTAGCAAAGTAGCACATAACAAACATATTGAGAGAGTTAGGGGAAAGAACAAGTTTGCAAGGTTTGACAGAAGTTAACACTAACAGGTTGAGACCTAAGAAGTCCAATTTATGGTAAGTATACATCTTAGTATCATAAGACAAACGTGTTAACTCTCATTAGAAGGCAAGGCTGCATTGAAACATGATAGGAACACACATTATGACAGGCCAAGTAATCACTGAAGGAACAGGGATTTAAGACATACTGGGGGCATATAAGGAGGGAATAAAGATCACAGTTGAGGGAAAAGGTCTTATAACAGATTAAAACACATTATGTATGCAAGACAAACATCACAGAGATTCAGTCCAGAGTTAAAAGTAAGCTCATGTTAAATAG
The DNA here is from genome assembly GCA_005239505.1 of Nicotiana paniculata. NCBI lineage: Eukaryota > Viridiplantae > Streptophyta > Magnoliopsida > Solanales > Solanaceae > Nicotiana > Nicotiana paniculata. Next base: position 52,876 of record ML326739.1, on the reverse strand, counting down.
CAGATGTAGGTATTCTGGCATTGACACAATAGACTAATTACCTAAAGAAGGTCCAGAGTATGCTAAGTGTAGGTCCTGATGTTATGAAGCAGTCATGCTAATTTGGCAATATGGCAGCATTTAGACATGAGAAAATCATATTACAACCACTGGTGAATCAGGGAGGGGGCGAAACATGCTAAAGGGCATACTGATCGAGTGATGGGTCAAAACATGTTAGATAGACAAGCTATTACCAAAAAAAACTCAGAATATGATGGGCAACAGGTTTGTGACATAAAGTGGGTGTACATATTCATGATTTTCAACTCAATCAACTAGTCGATTAAAAGGGGCACAAAGTATGCAAGGGAGGCATATTCAGGTAACAAGATTGATAGCAAAAGACAAAATTAAACACCAGAAGATGCTAACAAGTGTAAGAGTCCCAAACAGTAATAATTTCTAACACATTGACTAGTCAGAACTTAATAGAACTAGGTCTAGCCATGCTTAAAACTAAAAGTTAAAGAGACCTAAAGGATTGAAGAAAGCAAACAGAATTACACACAGAAAAATAATCCAGAAAACAGACTGAACTGACCAACTTCAGGAGTGAAAATGTTTGCAAACCATATATATCTAGGAATGAAATTACAAAGTATAGTGACTCACCAGTTAAGCGAAGAACTGTAAAGAATAAATTTCCACAGAAAACCTAAAATCCCTAATGCATCAACGTTCCCAAGAGCTTCGATGAACTCAGGGCAATTTTCGCACTAAGAACAGGTAACAAGATGTTAATGGCCTTGGCTTTCAGCCAGCCAGTACAGAATACCAAGCAAGAGAGTAGCAAAAACCCCAAATTTTGGTGAAGGAATTGATTTCAAAATCTGTCCCAGAAGGGAAATATGAGAGGGTTTATATAGTATTCAAAATCAAACAAGCATACAAGGAAACAGAGTAAATTAACAACAAAGAAGGAAAAAAACATGCAAATCAATTTGAAATCAATTTAAGAGAGAAAATCTGGTAAACCCTAGTTTTTAGGGAAACTGTAAATCAGCAAAATCTAAACAAAATCGGACTCACACAGTGTAGAATCGAACATGTGTAGACGAAATATGATCCGTATTCAAGAGATAGGAATCAATCGGATAGAATCGGAGAAGTAGTAATTTCCATGTTTAGGCAAGTACTAGGTGACACAATGGAGAATCAACCAGTAGCGGAGGCACACAAATATGGAAAGTAAATGAGAGGAGAATCCCATTAGAAGAGGGGTTTAGAGGGTGGAGGCGATTAGGGTTCTTCAGAGAGAGAAGGGGAATCTTAGGGCGGCGGGTGAGAGGGGGATGGGATTAGGGTTTGGGGTTGGGTAATTTAAAAGGGGGATTGGTGTGGATAAGATCAACGGCCAGGATTTTAAAAGGGGGGTTGGGTCGGGTTAGTTTGGCGGGTCGCAATCGGTGTGGGCTAGGGTTATTGGGATAGTGTATTGGGCTTGTTTGGTTCGAAAAATTAACTCAAAATTGGGCTAGATTTTTTAAATAGAAATTATAAGGAAAATGATTTAATAAAATAGCTAAATAAATATATAAAAATGCTACTTATGAAAATTAATACTTTACACAATAATAGGAGACTATAAAAAATCTAAAATATGATTTTGACCCTAAATGAAATGTCAATTGCAATAAGAAAGCAAAATATAGGATATTATTGTAACTTTATGTGGATAGCCTAAATATAATTATAATTATATAAAAATGGGGTGAAAATATTTCAAAAAATTATATTAGGGATGAAAATAATAATTTAAAGTGATTAATTCATTGCGAATAATTTAAAAGAGTAATTACAAAATTTTTATGTAAATTAATGCAAGGAAAAATTAATTTAAAAGCTTTAAAACTATGGAAAATTATAAGAAATGCTTGTATAAATCCTGTAAATTAATAATAATGCAAAAAATAATATATTGAAAGTAATTTGAAAAATATATGAGGGCAAAATTGGGTATCAACAATAACTGACATTCAGTCACTCAGTATAATATAGGGCCAATCCAACCCAAGGAAGATCCATCCCTCAATATAAATAATTAGGCAAGATACATCCCTCAATTAAAATAATTAGTCAAGATCCATGCCTAGGTAATATACATCCCTCAATATAATATCAACTTCGCTCACTGTGGGAGGTGTAGGCTTCGGAGGGGCTCCTTCAGCCCAAGCGCTATAATAAGTCAATCTGGCATGTTGCGGCGTGCAGCCGAATCCCATAATAATAAATCCTTTAAGGCCTGCTACGGCGTGCAACCCCGATCCATATAATAATAACATATATAAATCCAATATGGCATATTGTGGCGTGCAACCCGATCCCATAAATATCCTCATAATCAGGCCCTTGGCCTCACTCAGTCACCAATCTCTCCAATCTCTCGGGCTCACAATGTCATGAAACTATCGCAAAATGATGACATTGGTTACACTTTATTTTATTAGCATTTATTTCACCACATTTGATCTTATAATTGGTTATACTTTATTTTATTAAATTTCTCATCTCTTACCTATTTAATAATTAAAAATCAACTATTTTAAAATGTTAAAAGAATAGATACTTGGTTAGTTCACCGTTGGCTTGCCTAGTGGTGACATTGGGCGCCATCACGACCTATTGGGAAATTGCATCGTGATAGTTGAACTATTCTTGTTGAGAATTTTATTTCCCTATTGTTCCTTTCTTTGCGAGTTCGTTTCTCTGTTTCTTTATGTTCAAAAGTTTTTGTGTTGATTTACTTGTCATATTCTCGTGTTATAGTTGTTGTGGTTGTTGTATTCAGTGTTGTTTTGTTGAGGGCTATGCATGGTTGTGATATTGAAATTGTTTTGAGGAAATATTGTGGCATATGGGCACATATTGTGAAAGTCATTTATTTGAGTTGTTATGTTTTTGGCATGCATATTTTGTCGAGAGAATTGTTATGTTGTTTGCACGAGGTTTCTGTTGTGCGATTGTTATTGTGTTTGCACGAGGTTTCTACCGTATGGTTGTTATTGTGTTTGAACGAGGTTTATGTCATGCGGTTATTATTGTTGCACGAGCTTTATGTCGTGTTGTTGTTATTATTGATACGCATGGGTTGGTATAAGATCTGGGTGTTGAAATGCATACGGTGAGATAAAGTGGGCTTGAAACGCGTGGCTAGTAAGGAATTACTAGAAGTCATGCGGTGTGATAAGGTGGGCTAAAGTCAGGATGTTATTTCGGGAAAATGATTTTCAAAACTAAATATAAAGGCTTCCTCAGTGATATAAGGAAAGTTGTGATTCATTTTACGAATTGAGACTACGAGGCGGTACCTTGGGAGGGCTCTTTTTGTCGATCATTTCCCCTTTTATGTGTGTTTGTCTTGGATTATTGTTTTTCTTAGCATACTACTAATTGTTTTCCTCTGATATGCACTCTTTGCTCAGTTCTATGTAGCTAATCTTGTTGTGTTGGTAGCTGTTTCAAACATCATTGCTGCTTTTATTACATTGTACATTTCATGGTGATCATTTTTTATGTGTCATTCATTGTCTTTACTCCTATTTGTTGACTGGAAATGTGGTAGAACACTTGCACAAGCATACACTTAGTTAAATCACCCATATCTATTTCAAAAGGTGAATCCTAACGTCATTAACCATTATACGTACTCTTGTCTACTTGTATTCTATATGAGGAATGTTCTATTGGCATGTGAGTCGTCAGTGCGGATATGAGTTGTAATATGGGCACAAGTTTCCAAGTGATTAGCGTTCAAGAATTGGGACATGTGAGCTGTAATTATGAGGTTCAGTACCTCGTGGAAATGCTTGAACAGATCTTGTGTGGAAGCGGTTATTCTTATTGAGTTGTTGCTGGTTTTTCCTTTACTTTGATGTCACCAGACTTAGATTACGTCCAGCTTAGTCTACAGCATTATACCCGACAGCTTCTTGTTAAATATTGGTGTCCCGCTGCAAGTATTGTTTGGTATTCCTTATCCTGCTTAGTTGTAGATTAATATTGTTTTTTTCTGTTAGTTCACCATCACACTTGTTCAGGTTGTTTGGTCCGTTAGGTGTCTTGACTATCCCTCGTCACTACTCCACTGGGGTTAGCCTTGATACTTACTGGGTACCGCAGTGGTGTACTCATACTACGCTTCTGCACATTTTTGTGTAGATCCAGGTGCCACGGTTGTTGTTGATTATTAGCTGGATGGTCGAGCCGTTGAGACTCAAGGTAAACCTGATGTCACGTTTGGACCTTAGAGTCACCTTTTGATATTTTTGTTGTACTGTTTAATTCCATTCTGAACAGTTGCATTTAGGTATTTTCTAGCAGACTTAGTAGGTTTATGACTTGTACTATCGATTTTGGAAATTGTAATTTGTATAAGATTTTCTTTATCTCTTAATTTTTCATTTGATGGTTGAATTCTTCTATTTATATAGTAAGTGTTAGGTTTACCTAGTCTTAGAAATTAGGTGTCATCACGATATTCTACCAGAGGAAAATTGGTCACTGATTTTATTGTTAAAGTCTGAGATTGAAACTTTGTTCAATATTTCTAAATATCTAAAATAATTTGTAACTTTAATAAAGTAATATATGCTTAGGATTTCTTTTAAAGAAGTTTGTGATTTGCACTTGTAAGGTAAATGTGTTGTAGCCTACTTATAAAGAAGCATTGTTAAATATTTTTAAAAATGTTCTTCCTATTTCTAATAAGTGATGCACTTGACTATTATTTCACTTTGATTTGAAGTGTCAATGGACTAGAGAAATTTTAGTAAAGCACCAAATATAAGTTTGATATCTCCAGATCAACCTAACCAAGAAGAAACTTTAGACCAATCAGAAGTACTGTAGCATTCACCTCAAAGACAAGAACTTGATTTAAATACGCTAAATCACCATCTAGCTGAAAGGACTCCAATTTTAAATTATTATGGAAACCTTCGTGATGAAATAAGGAGGAAATTCTTTCGAACTGGTCCTTGACAACCTCGGAATCATGACTTCCCTCAATCTAATTTTTTTGGATCAATGCATCGTTTCATTTCTAAATGGTTTAATGATTATTATGACTGGTTGGAGAATAGTGTGAGTAAAGATGCAACATATTATTTACCTTGTTATTTGTTTAAAGGTGATAATATTCATCAAGGTGGAGGTGATGTATTTTTAAGTAAATGGCTCAAAATTGGCATAATATCAAAGACAACTTTTTAAAGAACATTGGTGGTCCCAATAGCATTCATAATCAAGCAATAAAAAATTGTGAAGATCTAGTGCAACAACAACAGTCCATTTATGTTGCATTAGACAAACAATCTGATCAACTGAAACATGAATATTGTCTTCGCTTAAATGTTTCAATTGATGTGGTAAGACATCTCTTGAATCAAGGATTGGCACTCACTAATCACGATGAAAGTGATCATCAATGAGCAGGGGTAATTTTTGTCACGTCCCAAAAACCCTCCGAAGGAGCCATGATGGTACCTAGTCTTTAAAACTAGGTAAGCCTAACACATACCGAAAAGATAACAGATTCTACTAAACAACTATTGAACATGAACCAGAAATTTAGAATAAACCAATAGTCTCAGCATGATACAATATCCCAAAATTGGTAGTACAAGTCATAAGCCTTTCTAGAAGTACATTTGAATAATGAATACATCATTGTTCCGGAATAGAGGGAAACAATGAAAATAAATACAATAGAAGGTGACTTCGGAGCCTGCAAAAGTCTGGCATGTGTACCTTGAAGTCTCCAGCCACATCAAGCATAAGTTTCAAAACCGACTCAATCCGAAGTACCTGGCTCTGCACAAAAAAAATATGAAGAAGTGTAGCATGAGTACACCACGGTGGTACCCAGTAAGTATCAAGTCTAACCTCGGTGGAATAGTGACGAGGCCAGGTCAAGACACTCAGTGAACATCTAAACCTGTGCAGGATATGACATAAAGCTAACAAGAAACGAATATTAAAGAAATGCCAATAGCAAATAGAAATCAGACTACAAACAGTAGTAACGATAAGGGAAACACGAATGGCAACGAGAAATAACCAAGTAATTAAACAACAATACAATTGGGGTACAAATAAGAGTAAATGTGCTCAAGTAGGGAAAATGATGTCAACTCAACCAATCAAATCGTTTCTAATACAAGATCCTAATAATCCCAATTCCCTAAATATCATACCATAAATCACATCTTTCAAACCTTTAACACCTACGGCACCTTGTGCCCACATCTTTCCATCACACTTTGCACGGCAAAATCAACGTGCTACTCCGTACATAATATCCGTGATAAATTCTAATTAGGATGTTCAAAAGACTTTATGTATATATCAAAAAGTAAAACTACAGCTTCTGAACCAAATAGGAAATCAATGAGAAAAATGAGTTTAGTTTGGAATCAATTGGGTAATGAAAATAACCTTTTCAAATAATTACAACATTGGATAGCTACTAGATTTAATATAGAACTTATTAAATTATAATATAATAACAATTCCTTTTTAAGTAAAATAAAAAACCTCATACAGGCCAAGGAGAATAAATTGAGAAATCAATTGAAGTAAAATATGACAACTAGTAGAAATGATAAGTATCGAAATAAACAGCGGGTTTTAACTTAAAAGTTACACAAGGCAGAATGACATTAATTCTTTTATTTATTTAGAATCACTACATTACTAACAATTCGACAGGACAGGAGGCAATGACTCAATGTAGTAAATTCACCTAGAAAAATAATTTACCAGAATAATAGTATTTGGAAAAAGAACTCAGGAAATGACGGCAAGGTGCTAAGAAATCAATGACAATAACTCAGTTCTCGGAAAACAATAAAGAACCGGGAATACAAAATCTCAGAATCTCGTACGAAAGAATCGAAACCAATGCAACGGAACAGGGAATACAAAACACAAAATATGTTGCGACGTGCAACCCGATCCCACAATATAATATCAATATCATAATTCACCCTTATTCCACCATATCAATTCACCCTTATTTCACCTGTTGCGGCGTGCAACTCGATTACACCGTACAATATCAATAGCATGCCAATAAACAAAATATGTGGCAGCGCGCAACCCGATCCTACCATATAATATCAATATCATAATTCACCCTTATTCCACCATATCAATTCACCCTTATTTCACCTGTTGCGGCGTGCAACTCGATTACACCGTACAATATCAATAGCATGCCAATAAACAAAATATGTTGCAGCGCGCAACCCGATCCTACCATATAATATCAATATCATAATTCACCATTATTTCCCCATAACAGTCCACCCTTATTTCACTCATTGCAGCGTGCAACCCGATCCCACTGTGTAATAGCAATATCACAATATAAATATCCTCCCTTATTTCATATGTTGCGGCGTGCAACCCGATCCCCCTTACAATTATTTAAATCAACAACAATGTAATAACTCCATTTATAAGAATTTCTACCATCAAGGGTATCAGTACACAACAACAAAGGAACAACATAAAACCCGGAGAAAACACAACAACTTTACAAAAATGACAGGGCAGATAAGGTACGTGATAACTAAGTATGCAATCACAACAATTAGGACATGTAGCAGATAAGTACAAGACATAAAAAAGACAATAAGGCAATAACTTCAACTACGGCATATAAGGCCAAATAACGAGTAAAAAGTACAGTACGTGCTAACAGCATCAAATAATGCATGTAAGAGTAGACTAACAACGAGGTACCACATGTCATGACAATTCAATTAAAGTCATGGAAAGACACTAGACAATATAAACCGGTCAGATACCACAGATAGACCGTGTACCTATTCGTCACCTTGCATACACAGTTTTCACATAACAAGATAGCACAATTAACTCAATTCCTAAGGGGTAATTTCCCCCACACAAAATTAGCAAAGACATTTACCTCAATTCGACCATATCAATACTCAAATTATCTTTTCTTTTATAATATCACCTCTTCTCGTCTCAATCTAGCCAAAGACTACTTAAATACATCAAACAATGCAAGAGAAAACAACTTTAATTAATAAAGATATGATCTTTATACAAGTTGCAAAAAGTCAACAAAAGTCAACCCCCCGGGCCCGCACCTCGGAAGACAATGAAATTTAAAAAACCTGAACACCCATTCCGATACGAATTCAATCATACCAAAATTATCAATTTCCGAAATCAATTCGTCCTTCAAATCACCATTTTTCATTTTGAAAGATTTTTACAATTTTCCCCAAATTTTCCTTTAGATTTTCATGAATTTGATGTTAAATTTAATGTATAATCACAAAATAAAATTGAAAATTGATTAGAGGTACTTACCTTATGATTTGGTATGAAAATTCTTCCACAAAATCGCCTCCCATCGAGGCTAGGGTTCAAAACATGATAAAATGAAGCGAAGTCCCGAAATGAAAATCTTAATACCTGCCTCAATGTCGCATTTGTGACATCAGGATCGCAAATACGACAAAATTATCGCAAAAGCGAGAGCTGGCCAGCTCTGTCAAAGTCGCAAATGCGACATAAGACTTGCAAATGCGAGCTTAGAGTTTTCGCAAAAGCGACTGCTTGTGTCGCAAATGCGGAGCGGCCTAATTGCAAATGCGATGAAATGGTTCGCAAATGCGAGCTCTCCTGTCCAGCCCATGTTTGCAAATGCGAGAATGACCTCACAAATGTGATGAAAACCTCGCAAATGCGAGAACAGAAACACCAGCACAATTGAACCTTCTTCCAACACTCCGAGATGCGTATAAAAATCATCTGAGCCCTCGGGGATCTAAACCAAACACCATCACAAGTATTAAAACATAACACGAACTTGCTCGCATAATTTGAACAACAAAATAACCTGTAGAATCACGAATCAGACACCAAAACATATGAAAATTACAATGAACTTCAAGAATTTCTAGAATCGCAACCGAGCAACCGAACTATATCAAATCAACTCCAAATGACACCAAACTTTGCAGGCAAGTCTCAAATAACAAAACGAGCCTATTCCAAGTTCTGAAACTACAATCTAGACTCGATAGCTTTAAAGTCAACCCATGGTCAAACTTAAGAAAATTTTAAACCTTTAAATTGCCAACTTCCATTAAATGTTGTCGAAACCTTTTAGAAATATCCAAATGAAATTTTGGGTATGTGTCGTGGTCCAAAACCACTATCCGAACCTACAGGAACCGTCAAAACTTCGATCTGAGGTCAAATACTTAAAATTCAAACCTTGGTCAATTCCTTCAACTTCGAGCTTCTCAAATGAGAGTCACTCCTAAAAAGCCTTTCCGAACCTCTCGAAAACTCGGACCGGTGATACATGAAAGTCATAATACTCTGTGTGAAGATACTCATAACCTCAAACTACCGAGCCGGGCGTAATTTCTCAAAATGACCAGTCGGGTTGTTACAATTTTCTTGAAGTTCTTTCATGGTATCGAGTTAGATGTGAAAAGAATAAGCCTTTGTGTTGCAGAATGCTCCAAAAAATAATATAATGAATTCTCCGGACACCCAAAAAGAAATTTTGACTGTGTGTGAAATAGAAAAAACTAAGGCTATAATAAATTATGTATATGGTGATTACTTTTCTCTATTAGTCGATGAATCTTTTGATGTGTCATGCAAAAAGAAAATGACTATTGTTTTACGATATGATGATATAAAGGGATATGTGATGGAAGTATTTATTGGACTTTTTTGTCCCGATACTAGTACTTTATCACTAAAGAAAACAATGATTGACGTACTTGCTCATCATTCATTAAGTTTATATTTTGTATGTGACAATGTTATGACGGAGAAAGCAATATTCAAGGTGATATTAATGGTCTTAAAATATTGATTAGACAAGAAAGTGGATCGGCTCATTCTCTTCATTGTTTTTCTCATCAACTTCAATTAACTTTTGTAGTGGTTTCAAAAAAATGCGTTCAAGTATGAGAACTTGTGTTGTTGGTTTCAAATATTTTGAATGTGTTGGGAGCTTCTTTTAAACATATGGATGAACTTTGATAATCTAAAAAAGGAAAACTTCAAGAGGCATTAGATAAGTGAGCTAAAAATGGGGATTTGCTTGAATCTAGAGCTCGGTCTTGTTAAAGCTGGTGATACTCGTTGGGGATCTCATTACAAGTCATTTGAAAATGTTATACTTTTGTTTGACTCTATTGTTGATGTACTTTATACCCTTATTAAAGATGAAAGAACTTTAGATGAAATAGCTAAGACATTAGGATACTTTAGAAGTTGCCAAACGTTTGAGGTTGCTTTTATGTTGCATTTGATGAAAGATATTTTGAGAATCGTATATGATCAAAATATATCACTCCTGAAAAAAGAGCAGGATATTGCTAATGCCATGATACTTGTTGAAGAAGCAAAAAATAAACTTCAGACATTAAGAGTTTATAGATAGGATCCGCTTAAAGATAAGGTATCAACATTTTGTATGAAGCATGATATTCTAATGCTCAATTTTGATGAGCCCTAGCTAACTTTGGAAATCACGACCTAAAGTTGTTGGTCATACTATTTTACATTAATATCGTGTGGATGTATTTTATAAGATTATTGATTGGCAACTTCAAGAACTTAATGACTGTTTCAATGAGGAGACAAATTATTTGTTTCATGGAGTAGCTTGCTTGAACCCAGTTGATTCATTTTCTAATTTTAACATCAGGAAGATCGTGAAAATGACTAAATTATATCCTGATGACTTCGATGAATTTAGTTTGGGTGTCCTTCAGAATCAACTTGTTAATTATATTATTGATGTATGTGATTTGATAAAAGATTCTCAAATTTAAGTGGACTTGGTGGACTTTCAATAAAACTTGTTGGAACAAAGAAAGATATTACTTATCCTCTTGTATTCTGCTTGGTGAAATTATCTTTGCTTCTGCTAGTTGCCACGGCAATCGTTGAAAGAGCTTTTTCTGTGATGAAGTTTATGCGGAATCAAATGGATGATGAATTTTTAGATGGTTACATAGTGCCTTATGTAGAAGAAAAAATATGTTTTGTACTACTTCTCATGAGTCTATTATAAAAATATTTTAAGAGATGAAACCTCGTCGAATATAATTGTAATAGTATGTTGGATTATGCTTTCACTAGTATTATTTTTTGTTGATTTCTTTATATTAGTTTTCATTTATACAATTAATAATTAGATTACAAGTATTTTTATTATTTAGCAAAATATTGCGTATTTTATTTTAAAAGTTTTCAATGCACCCATTCTTTGATATTTTTTAATTTACTTACCCAAAGTTTGAATACCTTTCGTGAAATTCTTGGCTATGCCATTGAAGGGATTTGAGTATTATTTTTATGAGCGTTACAGATAGTTTTCTTCAGAGAATCGCTGAAGAAACTTCTGCAGCAGTGGCATGGAAGAAGCTGGAAAGTCTGTAGTCTAAGAAATCAATGATAAACCACCTCTACCTGCAAAAGAAGTTACACATTCTCCGTATGAATGAATGTATACCTGTTAAAAACTCACCTTGTTGAGTTATATTCAATTATAATGGACCAAAAGAATATTGATATCAAAATTGGAAGCGCGGAATAGGTCTTGATTGTGTTATGTTCCTTACCACCATCTTACGATATTTTTTCTCATACGTTGTTATATGGGAAAGACAATATTTCGGTGAAAGATGTTAGTAATACACTAAAATCTTAAGACGTGGAAAAGAGCTTTCCAGGAAGCAAAACTGAGTCAAGGGTATTGTGAGTAGAGGAACAACACAATATAAATACTAATACAAAATAGACACATGTTAGATCAAAATCTAGAGCAAGAAAGCAGAACTATTATGAGTGAGGGGAACAAGGTCACTACAAGACCTAAGCTGAAAGAGAAAAGAGGGAAGCAGAAAGTAAATAATCTACAAATATCTTTGACACAGCCAATAATTCTAATGATAGTGACTATGTAAGGGAAGAATGTGCGTGAGTTTTAATTTATGGGCTGAATTTATGGGTTTTGATTCTGGTGCCACTTTTCACATGTATCCATACAAGAATGAATTTGCAACTTACAAGCAGATTAGTAAAGTGTGATGACCCAAAAGGTCATTCCGTATAATTTTAGCTAAATCTGTGTTTCGAGGCCGTGAAAACCTCCTTATATCTTATCTCGATTTGCGTGCACAGCTCGAGCGTATAGCCGGGGAGCCGTTATGTGAAAAATTGAGAAAAATGATATTTTTTGTGTTGAAATTTGAATAAAGTTGACTTTGGTCAATATTTTTGGTAAACGGACCCGGAGCCGTGATTTGAAGGTCCCAGAGGTTCCATAAGAAAATATGGGACTTGGGCGTATGCCTGGAATCGAATTCCGAGGTGCCAAGTCCGAGAAATGAATTTTTGAAGAAATTTGTTTTCTAAAAAATATAAAGGTTTTTGAAAATGAGATTTGATGTGAAAATTGTGAAATCGGGCCCGTATTATGGTTTCGGAGCACGGAACAGGTTCAATATGTGTTATCTGTGAAATTTGGCGAGAAACTGACTTAGTTTGACGTAATTCGGATCAAAAATGGAAAATTTGAAGTTTATGAAGTTTTTGAGAATTTCTATAGATTTTGAGGTTTAATTCGATGTTTATGATGCTATTTTGGTGGTTTAATTATTCGAATAAGTTCGTAGGATGTTTATGAGGTTGTGTGTGTAATTGGTTTTAAGCCTCGAGGACTAGGGTGAGTTCCGGGTAGGTGTCGGAGTGCAAAAGTGGTGAAAATCTGGTGTTTTAATGCATTTTCTGGTGTCTAGGTATTTTACCCTATGCGAACGCACAGGGTTATAGAGGTCTGGGGGTCGGGTGGAAAATGATCTGTGTGAACGCACCACATTGGATGCGAACGCGGAGGGTATGTTTGGGACACTGTGTGAGCGCACCATGTAGGTTGCGAACGCACAGCATAGGAGTGGTACATGGAGGCTGGGTGCAAATACCCTATGCGAATGCGGCCCCACAACCACGAACGCACTGTTCAATAAATCCAAGCCTGTGCGAACGCAGGCCTCCTTTTGCGAACACACTGCTTTAAATCCGTCCAGTCATTTTAAGACCCAAAAACAGAATCCATACGGGACTGACCCCATTTTTTCTCAAACTCCTTCTTCCCCACACCCCATAGGCGACTTTTGAAGAGTTCTTCCACCATAGCTTCATAGGTAAGTGATCTTAACTTTATTTTCTTCCATTTTCATCAACATTTATTAGATTCTAGGCCTAAAATCATGGAATTAAAGGTAGAAAATTGGATTTTTGGGTAGAGTTAGGGCTTTTCGAATTTTTGGGAATTTGACCTCGTTTTGGGGTCGGATTTCAAAAAAATTATATATTCGGGCTCGTGGGTGAATGGGTGATCGGGTTTTGGTCCGAACCTCGTGTTTCGACCAAGCAGGCCCGGGGTCGAATTTTGAAAATTTTGGAAGAATGATGGGAAATCTATAATTAGTCTTTGGAATTGAGTTGTTCAATAATTATTGATATTATTGAGTCGATTATGTCTAGATACGATTGTTTCGGAGTTGGATTCGAGAGAAAAAGCGGTGGTAGAGGCTTGATTTGCATTCTTGGAGTCGAGGTAAGTGTTTGGCCTAATCTTAGCTTGAGGGAATAGGTGTTGAGTCATATGTTCTACGTGTTATTATCATGTTCAATGTATAGGTGAGGTGACGAGTACCTATACCTTGTCTTCAAGCATGGTCGTGAGTCGTATCTTATAGTATATGTGTTTTTCTTCGATATCCACTGTGTTATGAAGTAGATTTCATTTTGGAGATTATTCAATTGTTGGAATACTTGGTTGTGATCATTGTTGATTAGTTATTCGGTTGAGTATTATTTGGTTATGTTGTACGTTCAATGAGATTGGTTATAGTTGTGTCCCTTGCTGGGACGGTGATATTTCTGTTATTGTTCCCTTGCCGGGATGTTGTAAAATTATTGTTCGTATTGTGGTTCTTCCTTGCCAAATTGTGTTCTGGTTATTAATTGGGTAAGGAAGAGTATAAAGCACAAAGGGTGATGACGTGTATTTACTTATTGCATTGTGAGGCTGAGAGTGTAAAGAACGAAGGGTGATGTCGTGCGATGATTTTATATTTAAGAGCACGAAGGTTAATGTCGTGCCAGTAATGTGAGTTTAAAAGCACGAAGGGTTATGACGTGCCATGATATGAGAGATAATGCACGAAGGATAATGTCGTTCCATGATATTGTGAGGTAAAAGCACGAAGGGTGATGTCTTGCACTTGTGTTGGTGAGAATGAGAGTAAAGCACGAAGGGTGATGTCGTGCACTTGTTTTGGTGAGAACGAGAGTAAAGCACGAAGGGTGATGTCGTGCACTTGTCTATTCTTTGTTGTTATTTTGATACTGGACGGTTGTCATGTTTTGTTACTCAATAAGTGTTTCCCCTTTGTACCCCAGCATGTTTTCCCCGTATTTGTACTTAATTGTTTACTTCATGCCGTTATTTCTATTATATATTATTGAATTGCACAGGTGTTTATTATTTGTCGTGCCCTACCTCGTCACTACTTCGCCGAGATTAGGCTCGGAACTTACTCAGTACATGGGGTTGGACCCCATGTACTGATGCTACACCTGCACTTCTTTATGCTGTGCAAATTACGGAGCCGGACCTAGTGGACATTGAGCGAGGGGGTATCCTTCATAACACGGTGACATCAAGGTAGTCCTACAGGCGTCCGCAGGCCTTGGTGTCACCATCTATTTCTTTCCTTCTGTCTTATCTTGTATTTCTAGACAGCTACACTTGTTTATTTCAGACACATATTTTTAGTAAATCTTAGGCTGTCTGTGTAATTGTGACACCAGTTCTGGGGGTATGTATAAGGAAATTTCATAAGATGTATTATTTAAGTTGTTGAATTTCTTATCTTCCACATTCTTATTTATATTTGTTCGTGTATATCACTCTTTAAATGCTAAATAACAAAGGAATAAAGTAGAATATCCAGTAACGTTGGCTTGTCTAGCGGGTTCAACGTTAGATGCCATCACGGCCTGAAGGTGAAATTTCGGGTCGTGACAAGTTGATAGCAGAGCACTAGGTTGCTTAGGTCTCACAACTCACGAGAAAACTTGTAGAGTCTGAGGGATCAGTATCTGTACTTATCCCCCAGAGGCTGTAAGGTTAGGAATAACTTCACATTTTTTCTTCTCTGTCGTGCGGTTTGGATTCTAAAATGCTAATTGAGTTTCTATTCTATTCTCTCGAAGATGGCGAGAACGCGTGCTTCCTCATCTACTGATCAGCAGCCCGATCCTCCTGTTGCAGATCCTACGAGGGGTCGAGGATGAGGTCGAGGCCGTGCTAGGGGCCGAGGCAGAGCCAGGGCTCAGCCCATAGCAGCATCACCAGTAGAGGACCCACAGGTAGACTTTACCGGTGAGATTCCTGCTCGGGCAGTTCCAGTCGGACCAGCTCAGGTCTGAGAGGGGTTCATTGCCACCCCGGTTCTTTAAGACGCTCTGGTCCGTTTAGTGGGCCTTATGGAGAGCGTGGCTCAGGCCGGTCTCCTTCCTATTGCACCAGTCGTCTCTCAGGCTGGGGGAGGTACCTAGACTCCTGCTACCCACACACCAGAGCAGCTAGCTCCTCAGTTCCAGACTCCAGCACCTCAGGCATCTGGAGGAGCTCAGTCGGGTTTTGTGGCACAAACAGTTGAGGGGGCAGCCATGTCTGCCGATGCTTTGTGGAGATTGGACCGGTTCACCAAGCTATTTTCTACTACATTACTGGTGCACCATCAGAGGATCCCCAGGATTTCTTGGGCAGTTGTTACGAGGTTCTTCGGAACATGGGCATCGTAGAGTCCAATGGAGTTGATTTTGCTACATTCCGTCTTTCTGGTACCGCCAAGACTTGGTGGAGGGACTACTGTTTGACCAGACCAGCTGGGTCTTCGCCTTTTATTTGGGATCAGTTCTCCGAGTTATTCTTGAAGAAGTTTCTACCAGTTACTCAGAGAGAGGTTCTTCGGAGACAGTTTGAGCGCCTCCAGTAGGGATCTATGATTGTTACACAGTATGAGACCAGGTTCATTACTTTGGCCCGACATGCTATCATGATACTCCCCACTGATCGTGAGAGGGTGGGGAGGTTTATTGAGGGTCTAGCTCAGCCTATTAGACTCCAGATGGCCAGAGAGACAGGTACTGATATTTCATTCCAGGAGGCGGCCAATGTGTCCAGGCGTATTGAGATGGTCTTATTGCAGGGCAGTGGTCAGGGGTTTGACAAGAGACCTCGCCATTCCGGTCTATTCAGTGGTGCCTCATCTGGAGGAAGAGATTCCTTTGGCAGAGGTCATCCTCCTAGGACATTCCAGTCGGCACTTCAGGTATCCCGCAGTGCACCATCAGCTCCTATCAGTGCACCGCCACTTCAGAGCTTCCAAGGTGGTTATTCTGGTCGACAGGGACAGATTTAAGGCCAGCAGCCTCAGCAGAAGAGGGCTTGTTACTCTTGTGGTGATCCAGGGCACATTGCTAGGTATTTCCCCCGAGCTTCTAGTGGTTCTCAGCATCCGGGTCCCCGTGCTATGATCCCCGCACCAGATGCACCTCCACCCCCTCAGCCAGCTAGGGGTGGAGGTCGAGGTCAGACTCATAGAGGTGGAGAACAGGCCACGAGAGGTAGAGGTCAGCCCGCAGTAGGTCGACCCAGAGATGTTCAGGTTGGAGGGGCTCCACCCCGGTGCTATGTTATTCCTGCCAGGCCTGAGGCTGAGGCCTCTGATGCAGTTATTACAGGTATTGTTTCAGTTTGCAGTAAAGATGCTTCGGTTTTATTTTATCCGGGTTCTACATTCTCCTATGTGTCTTCATATTTTTCCCCTTATCTAAGCATGCCCCATGATTCCCTGAGTACTTATGTATATGTGTCTACCTCGGTGGGTGATTCTATTGTGGTAGATCGAGTCTACCGTTCATGCTTAGTGGTTATTGGTGATCTAGAGACTCACGTAGATCTTTTGCTTCTTGATATGGTTGACTTCGATGTTATTTTGGGGATGGATTGGTTATCTCCCTACCATGCTATTCTGGACTGTCATGCAAGACAGTGACCTTGTCCTTGCCAGGAGTACCTCGGTTGGAGTGGAGAGAGACTCCTAGTCATTCTTCCGGTAGAGTTATTTCATAAATGAAGGCTTGGCGCATGGTCGAGAAGGGTTGCTTGGCCTATTTGGCCTATGTTCGTGATTCTAGTGCTGAGGTTCCTTCTATGGAGTCTGTTCCCGTGGTTCGTGAGTTTCCAGAGGTATTCCCAGATGACCTGCCGGGTATGCCACCCTACAGGGATATTGACTTTTGCATTGAGTTGGCTCCGGGCACTCAGCCTATTTCTATTTCGTCGTATCGTATGGCCCCGCCAGATTTGAAGGAGTTAAAGGATCAGTTGCAGGATTTGTTGGATAAAGGATTTATTAGGCCTAGTGTTTCTCCGTGGGGTGCCCCAGTGTTGTTTGTTAAGAAGAAAGATGGCACAATGAGGATGTGTATTGACTACCGGCAGTTGAACAAGGTTACTATTAAGAATAAGTATCCTTTGCCGAGGATTGATGATTTATTCGACCAGCTTCAGGGTGCTACAGTGTTTTCCAAGATTGACTTGAGATCTGGTTACCATCAGTTGATGATTAGGGCGTCTGATGTCCCTAAGACAGCCTTTCGCACCCGGTATAGGCATTATGAGTTCTTGGTGATATCTTTTAGGTTGACAAATGGCCCCGCTGCTTTTATGGAGTTGATGAACCGGGTGTTCATTCCCTATTTGGACTCATTTGTGATTGTTTTCATTGATGATATTTTGATTTACTCCCGTAGCCGAGAGGAGCATGAGCAGCACCTTCGAGTCATCCCCCAGACTCTGAAGGATAGTCAGTTGTATGACAAATTTTCCAAGTGTGAGTTCTGGTTGAGTTCGGTTGCATTTCTAGGCCATGTGGTATCATCAGGGGGTATTCAGGTGGATCCCAAGAAGATTTCAACAGTTAGAGATTGGCCTAGGCCCACTTCAGCTACAGAGATTCGGAGTTTCTTGGGCTTAGCAGGCTATTATCGCCAGTTTGTGGAGGTCTTTTCATCCATTGCAGCCCCGATGACCAGATTGACTTAGAAGGGTGCCCAGTTCAGGTGGTCAGATGAGTGTGAGGCGAGCTTTCAGAAGCTCAAGACAGCCTTGACCACGGAGCCGGTGTTAGTCTTGCCCACAGGTTCAGGGCCATATACCATGTATTGTGATGCTTCACGGGTGGGACTTGGTGCAGTGTTGATGCAGGGTGGCAAGGTTATAGCCTATGCTTCTCGTCAGTTGAAGTTTCATGAGAAGAACTATCCAGTTCATGATTTAGAGTTAGCAGCTATTGTTCATGCATTGAAGATTTGGAGGCACTATCTTTATGGGGTGCCATGTGAGGTGTTCACGGATCATAAGAGTTTGCAGTATATGTTCAAGCAGAAAGAGTTGAACATGAGTCAGAGAAGATGGTTAGAGCTGTTGAAGGATTATGACATTACCATCTTATATCATCCGGGGAAGGCCAATATGGTAGCCGATGCCTTGAGCCGGAAGTCAGCCAGTATGGGTAGTCTTGCTTATTTATCAGTCGGAGAGCGAACACTTGCTTTAGATGTTCAGGATTTGGCCAACCGGTTCATGAGATTGGAGGTTTCTGAGACTGGCAGTGTATTGGCCCATACTGTGGCCCGTTCTTCATTATATGATCATATCCGGGCCAGGCACTATGATAATCGTCATTTAGGTGTTCTTAGAGATACATTCCAGCACGAAGGTACCATACAGGTCACAGTTGATGATGAGGGAGTCTGGAGGATGCAGGGTCGGATTTGTGTACCGGATGTTGATGGCATTTGGGAGTTGATATTGCAGGAGGCCCATAGTTCCCGGTATTCCATTCATCCGGGCTCCGCAAATATGTACCAGGACTTGCGGCAGCATTATTAGTGGTGGAGGATGAAGAAGGATATTATAGCATATGTATCTCGGTGCATGAACTGTCAGCAGGTTAAGTACGAGCACCAGAGACCAGGTGGTTTGATGCAGCAGATTGAGCTTCCCGAGTGGAAGTGGGAACGTATCACCATGGATTTTGTAGTGGGACTCCCACGGACTCAGAGGATGTTTGATGTGGTGTGGGCCATTGTGGATAGGCTGACCAAGTCAGCACACTTCATTCATATATCAGTTTTGTATTCTTCAGGGAAGTTGGTAAAAATCTACATCAGGGAGATTATTCGTTTGCATGGTGATCCCGTGTCTATTATTTCTGACCGAGGTACTCAGTTTACCTCCCATTTCTGGAGAGTATTTCAGCGTGAGTTGGGAACACGGATTGATTTGAGCACAGCATTTCATCCTCAGACGGACGGATAGTCCGAGCGTACTATTCAGATTTTGGAGGATATGTTGCGAGCTTGTGTCATTGATTTTGGAGGTTCATGGGACCAGTTCTTGCCTTTAGCTGAGATTGCCTACAACAACAGCTATCAGTCCAGCATTCAGATGGCTCCATATGAGTCATTGTATGGTTGGCGGTGTCGATCGCCAGTTGGGTGGTTCGAGCCGGGAGAGGCTAGATTGTTGGGTTCAGAGTTAGTCCGAGATGCCTTAGATAAAGTGAAGATTATTCAGGATAGACTTCGTACAGCTCAGTCCAGGCAGAAGATTTATACGGATCGCAGAGTTCATGATTTGGAATTTATGATTGTAGACCGGGTGTTTCTTCAGGTGTCGCCCATGAAGGGCGTGATGAAGTTCGGAAAGAAGGGCAAGTTGAGCCCTAGGTTCATTGGTCCATTTGAGATTCTAGACAAAGTGGGAGAGGTGTCCTACAAACTTGCTTTGCCACCTAGTCTATCAGTCATACACCCGGTGTTTCATGTATCTATGCTTCAGAGGTATATTGTCGATCCCTCTCATGTACTTGACTTCAGCGGTGTCCAGTTGGACAAGGATCTGACTTATGAGGAGGAGCCGGTAGCCATATTAGCTCAGCAGGTTCGTTAGTTGAGATCGACGAGTTATCCTTCCCTTCGTGTTCAGCGGAGAGGTCAGCCTATTGAGGCAGCTAACTGGGAGTCCAAGTCTAATATGCAGAGCCGATATCCCCATCTTTTCCCCAATTTAGGTACCTTTCTATGTCTGTTCGACGACGAACGGTTGTTTTAGAGGTGGAGATTGTGATGACCCAAAAAGTCATTCCGTGTAATTTTAGATAAATCTGTGTTCCGAGACAATGAAAACCTCCTTATATCTTACCTCTATTTGCGTGCGCAGCTCGGGCATATAGCCGGGGAGCCGTTATGTGAAAAATTGATAAAAATGATATTTTTTGTGTTGAAATTTGAACAAAGTTGACTTTGGTCAACATTTTTGGAAAACGGACCAGAACCCGTGATTTGATGGTCCCGGAGGTTTCGTAGGAAAATATGGGACTTGGGCGTATGCCCAGAATCGAATTCCGAGGTGCCAAATCCAAGAAATGAATTTTTGAAGAAATTTATTTTCTGAAAAATATAAAGGTTTTTGAAAATGAGATTTGATGTGAAAACTGTGAAACCGGGCCCGTATTATGGTTCCGAAGTCCGGAACAGGTTCAATATGTGTTATCTGTGAAATTTGGCGAGAAACGGACTTAGTTTGACGTAATTCGGATCAAAAATGGAAAATTTGAAGTTTATGAAGTTTTTGAGAATTTCTATAGATTTTGAGGTTTAATTCGATGTTTATGATGCTATTTTGGTGGTTTAATTATTCGAATAAGTCCGTAGGATGTTTATGAGGTTGTGTGTATAATTGGTTTTGAGCCCCGAGGACTCAGGTGAGTTCTGGGTAGGTGTCGGAGTGCAAAAGTGGTGAAAAATCTGGTGTTTTAATGCATTTTCTGGTGTTTATGTATTTTACCCTATGCGAACGCACCCAAGGGGGTGCGAACGCACAGGGTTATAGAGGTCTGGGGGTCGTGTGGAAAATGAGCTATGCGAACGCACCCAAGGGGGTGCGAACGCACAGGGTTATAGAGGTCTGGGGGTCGTGTGGAAAATGAGCTATGCGAACGCACCACATTGGATGCGAACGCGGAGGGTATGTTTGGGACACTGTGCGAAAGCACCATGTAGGTTGCGAACGCACAGCATAGGAGGGGTAAATGGGGGCTGGGTGCAAATACCCTGTGCGAACGCGGCCCCACAACCGCGAACACACTGTTCAATAAATCCAAGCATGTGCGAACGCAGGCCTCTTGCTGCGAACGCACTACTTTAAATTCGTCAGTCATTTTAATACTCAAAAATAGAATCCATACGGGACTCACCCCATTTTTTCTCAACTCCTTCTTCCCCAAACCCCATAGGCAATTTTTGAAGAGCTCTTCCACCATAGCTAGGTAAGAGATCTTAACTTTATTTTCTTCCATTTTCATCAACACTTATTAGATTTTAGGCCTAAAATCATGGAATTAAAAGTAGAAAATTGGGTTTTTGGGTAGAGTTAGGGCTTTTCAAATTTTTGGGAATTTGACCTCGTTTTGGGGTCGGATTTCAAAACAAATTGTATATTCGGGCTCGTGGGTGAATGGGTGATCAGATTTTGGTCCAAACCTCGTTTTCGACCAAGCAGGCCCGGGGTCGAATTTTGGAAATTTTGGAAGAATGATGGAAAATCTATAATTATGCTTTGGAATTGAGTTGTTGAATAATTATTGATATTATTGAGTCGATTATGTCTAGATATGATTGTTTCGGAGTTGGATTCGATAGGAAAAGCGGTGATAGAGGCTTGATTTGCATTCTTGAAGCTGAGGTAAGTGTTTGGCCTAATCTTAGCTTGAGGGAATAGGTGTTGAGTCATATGTGCTACGTGTTATTATCATGTTCAAGATATAGGTGAGGTGACGAGTACCTATACCTTGTCGTCAAGCATGCCCGTGAGTCATATCTTATAGTATATGTGTTTTTCTTCGATATCCACTATGTTATGAAGTAGGTTTCATTTTGGAGATTATTCAATAGTTGGAATACTTGGTTGTGATCACTGTTGGTTAGTTATTCGGTCGAGGGTTATTTGGTTATGTTGCACGTTCAGTGAGATCGGTTATAGTTGTGTCCCTTGCCGGGACGGTGATATTTTTGTTATTGTTCCCTTGCCGGGATGTTGTAAAATTATGGTCTATATTGTGGTTCTTCCTTGCCAAATTGTGTTCTGGTTATTAATTGGGTGAGGAAGCGTGTAAAGCACGAAGGGTGATGTCGTGTATTTACTTATTGCATTGTAAGGATGAGAGTGTAAAGCACAAAGGGTGATGTCGTGCCATGATTTTATATTTAAGAGCACGAAGGTTAATGTCGTGCCGAGATTGTGATTTTGAAAGCACAAAGGGTGATGTCATGCCATGATATGAGAGATAATGCACGAAGGATAATGTTGTGGCATGATATTGTGAGGTAAAAGCACGAAGGGTGATGTCATGCACTTGTTTTGGTGAGAATAAGAGTAAAGCACGAAGGGTGATGCCGTGCACTTGTTTTGGTGAGAACGAGAGTAAAGCACGAAGGGTGATGCCGTGCACTTGTCTGTTCTCTGTTATTATTTTGATACTAGACGGTTGTCATGTTCTGTTACTCAATAAGTGTTTTCCCCTTTGTATCCCAGCATGTGTTCCCCGTTTTGTACTTAACTGTTTACTTCCTGCCGTTATTTCTATTATATATTATTGAATTGCACAGGTGTTTATTATTTGTCGTGTCCTAGCCTCGTCACTACTTCGCTGAGGTTAGGCTCGGCACTTACTCAGTACATGGGGTTGGTTGTACTGATGCTACACCTGCACTTCTTTATGTTGTGCAGATTACGGAGCCGGACCCAGTGGACATTGAGCGAGGGGGTATCCTTCAGTCCACGGCGACACCGAGGTAGTCCTGCAGGCGTCCGCAGGCCTTGGCGTCACCATCTATTTCTTTCCTTCTGTCGTATCTTGTATTTCTAGACAGTTACACTTGTTTATTTCAGACACATGTTTTTAGTAAATCTTAGACTGTCCGTATAATTGTGACACCAGTTCTGGAGGTATGTATAAGGAAATTTCGTAAGATGTATTATTTAAGTTATTGAATTTCTTATGTTCCGCATTCTTATTTCTATTTGTTCGTGTATATCACTTTTTAAATGCTAAATAACAAAGGAATAAAGCAGAATATCCAGTAACGTTGGCTTGTCTAGCGGGTTCAACGTTAGACGTACGGTCCGAAGGTGGAATTTTGGATCGTGACATAAAGGGGATTGGAAAAACTTAATGCATTATTTTTTTTCTTTCTCTATTTTCTTTTTATACATCAACTAAAGAATATGTTCGCGCTTCGCGCGGTTTTTGAAGACACTTTATTTTATCAACTTTATTTTCTCAAAAATGAGCAATTAATCTTTATTAAACTAGACTTCGAATTATTTTTCATATAAATTGGACGTGTGACTAACCATGATCAAAGTTAGAAAAGTTTAACACTCACGGCGAGTTTGTTCCAATATAAATTTGTTTTCTATTTAGCTATAATTACAGGATTTGTCAAGACTAACGAAGATTATCATAACATCTTTTTGGCTCTATTTGCTAAGACCCAATGTAGTAGAGATGAAGGTCATTGAGATGAAAAGCTTCAAATTTTTTTCTTGGCTAAAGAGCTTTCGCAACCCATCTATCATCACTTGGTTTACTGCTGAATGCAAACTTCCCCTATAAGTTATAACTGTCAACAAACAAAAGAAAAATTTATGTTCCTACTAAAAATCTTTTTCGACTAACAATAAATAAAATAATCCAATATACACGTTCATAATCAACATCTATACATACAAAAGAGAGAAAAGGAAAGGGACTTCATATACATATATATAGTGGCGCATCACATAAATATAACTGCCAAAGTGTCTACATGACATAGATCAATTTTCATTCTCAAAGTGTCTTCTTATCAGTATACTACTTCGTCTCTACTGAATTGCTATGGACAATAAATGGCCTTTCAATATAGGGCCTTTGCAACTTTTCATTGCCGGCCTTTATTATAGGAAAGGAATGAAGGGAGAAAAACCAAAAAAAAAGATAAATAGGATCATTGGCCAAAGAGTGGTGTATTTTATATATAGAAAACAAGAATAAGAAAGGGGATTCATTCATATCGGAGTTTATTTGAAATAAAGTCCAAGGGGGGGTTATGACTTATGAGTAGTCCTTATTGAATTTCATCTTAATAACATTTATGTTTTAGTTTCTTTGCCGTCCACAGAGACATTATGACACTAACAAATACTCCCCGTGTATTCTTCCATAATTCTGTGAATCTCATAAATTCATTGCACGATCTATATCTCAATTCCAATTTTGTACTTTGGTTGCTCTTTATGCTTATCCCAGTATCTATGTATTACTTGTACGCATTTATGATTTATTTAGTAGTATAGCACACCATACTCTCTCTTGCTGATATCACTATTATCCTTTGGTTGGGTTGGGGAATATTGGAATTTAATAACGTGGGGGACCTCTTTTTAAATTTTGGAAACTCACTTTTTGTCAATTATCAATTGCTCGTAATACTAGTAGCTAAAGTTGCCTACTTTATGGCCTGCAATTGTACTCTTGTCTGCAATGCTTGCCCATACTTAACAGTTTCAAGTGTGAATAAAGATAGTGCTGGCACTGTTTAGTATGTTTCATTTCAAAGGAAATTACATTACATATCATGGTAATTACTAATCCAAGCTCATTCATCATCACAGTCAGTAAGTACCTAGTCTAGACTATAAAATTATGAGTTCATTTGGATCCAAATTTTTTGGCTCACACATTGTATATGGTAGAAATCCATTGAATGAGTATAAAATTATAAATACTTTGTTCGTCCCATTTTAATTGTCATTTTAGCTTTTTGCACTTCTACTTAGAAAAATAATAAATAAGAAATACACGATATAATTTATTAAGATACCCCTATTAACTTTTTGAGCTAAAACGATATTTAAAACTCATTAAATTTGGGTTGTGATAGAATTGGAATTCAAACCCACAAAGCTCAAATCCTTGGTTCGCCTTTATTCACATATCATTGAGTTAATGAAAAGTCTAATCTCAAGCTAAGTACAGAAATGTTAACATCTTATCCCAAATTGAGGTAGAAGAAGAGGCTTTGGAAATTTTTGGTTGGAGGTTTTCAATTATTTGTAGTAGGAAACAATTATGAAAGACCTATGTCGTGAATGAATAAATCATATATGTTTAATACAAAACTAATGGGGTCCAACTCATAGTGTTATGTCCTCCTGAACTTAATAACCCTAACAGTGGTGTCCTTAGTGCGCGTTTGGACAAAAGAATTGTAAAATTAAAATATTATTTGAAAATTAGAGTCGTGTTTTTGAAGTTTTATGAGTGGTTTGAATGAAAATTTTGAAAAACAGTTTTTTGGAGTTTTTCAAATTTTCGATAAATTCCAAAATTCTTTTTCAAGTGAAAATTAAAAATTTTGTGGCCAAATAAAATTTCGGAAAAAAGTAAAAATATTTCGAAAAAAATTGAATTTCTTTTTAATGTCCAAATGGGTTCTTAGTTTCCCTCCTCACTCCTCTTTTTCACCACAAACATCTTAGCTTTGCATCGTGGATTCCATTAGTCCACTCCTACCTTTTCATTTCTTTCACAATAACTTGCCTTTCAGAGTACCCTAGATTTCTCTAGATTTATACCATTTAATTTCTAGCCTCCAAAAAAATACCCAACCCCCTAGATCTATAAAATAAAATAAAAAGTATATACATTTGATAATGTAAGCTTCATATTATAGTACTACGAATATATTTTAACATGTAATATTGAATTCGTTATCATTTTTATTAAGTTACATATTAATGCTTATCATAAAAACTTGTTTGTATAAATGATGACATTGTGCAAACATGCATAAGATCTAACTCATAAACAGCACCACACATATTAGTTGAGCATAATTGTTAAAGTGGTAGCATAACATGAATTTTTTATTACCTGCTTTTACCTCTTTTGGCATCAAAACACTAAGGTCAATGCTGCAGGTGCTTTCCTACGGGCTACGACAGTACAAATATTCAGGCATTTAGTTGTGGATCATATTACAGCCGTCCCTAAGGCCTAAGGGGTCTTGGAACAACCACTACTACAAGTTCGGCAAAAACCGACTAACAAAAATCGATCAACTTTGGTCGATTTTTCAAAATATTTTATTTTTTAATTTGTTTTTGACGACACTGATCAACTTTGATCGGGTTTTTTTAGCGTAAAAATGCGAGAAATTATTTTCGAGTCTCGCGAAATTTATTTTTCAAGAAACCGACCAACTTTGGTCGGTTTTTCAATTAAAATAAATAAAAATTACTATTAAAAAAAGGACCAAAATTGGTCGGTTAATTCAGACAGTCATATTAAAAACTCAACCAACTTTGGTCGGTAATTTTATTTTTTAATAAAATTGACCAACTTTGGTCGGTTATTTTCGTGCGAAAATACAATTAAAGAGTATAAATCAAATAAAAGACAATCTTAAAACAAAATGCACCAATGGTCTAGTAGAATAGTATCCTGCCACAGTACAGACCCCGATTCGATTCCCAGATGGTGAATCTTTTTATTACATAATTAAAATACCGACCAACTTTGGTCGGTGTTTTTTTTTTTTGAATTTAATTGACCGACCAACGTTGGTCGGTATTCTTTTCCGACCATCAAAATACCGTCCACACGTAAATGGTCGCGTTTTGGTCGGTAATTGGCCATAACCGACCAACATTGGTCGGTTTTTAGCGGATTTCTAGTAGTGAACTGTAAAGTTATCGAATAGTAGAAGCGTTCACTAATACTTGTATTAGGATAAATTGTCTATATTACACCCCTTGACATACGACTCTTCTTCGGACCTTGTGTGAACGCGTGCCAAATATCTAGCATACAAGGCTGCGTTTTTGTAGTAATCCGTTAGAGGGTAGGGTGATTACAAAATTAGGTGCAATCTTAAGGAGAAAGATGAAGCAAGACTAGTTTCACATGAAACTGGATTGCTTCATTGTTAATTTGGTATATTAGCACCCAATTATATACATGCGTAAGTGAGAAACAAATTAACTCCTTTGGTAAAATATTCGGTGGTCTGTGGCTACGTGATAAAACTAACACTAAGGGCTAGTTCCGTAAGAGAGATAAGGAATAATTAATTTTGAGATTAAATTTAAAAAGAGTTTATCTCATATTTAATGTATAAGAAACTTGCTGTATAACTAATACGGAAAATATAGCTTTTTTTTATTCCCATAAAAAGTGAAATAACCGATCTCAAAATAACTAATCCTAAGATAACTTCTTTCCAACCATTACACGTAAACCTCCCTCGACGCTCAATTAGTTAAAAGTAACACCAACAACAAAACCAAATTCATTAATACACCCAACTATATGACTCTTGTAAATAATCTAACTTGTGGACCCACAGTTTTGAAGAGCAAAACACAAGTCAGCATTCCGCCAAACACTTAACTAAAGAAAATAAAAATGCCTCCACATCGAAACATGCACTAACACAATATCTTTAAGGGAATCTAAATAAAAGCATAATATTAATATTCAAGCCTTTTTTAAATGTAGGTCATCATCCATTTCTGCTTCTGCATCCTAATTGATTAATAAGTAAACAAATAACAAAAAAAAAAAAAAAAGGAAACCTTAATACAGCAAATCACATTGAAAATTAATATTAATAAGCTAATCAGAATATTTCTTTTACTACTAATTAGAAAAGAAACACTTTTATGAGAATAACGACAATGAGTTCCGTGGAATACACAATTAAGTTAACGCCAAGCAGATGCGACGGTGAGAGTTCGTCCCATCCAACCAAAACAGATACCTCCACTTTGTTCATTAACGGTGAAGCCCGGGTTGCCACGTGTCCCCGAGTTAAGCTTCGAACACAGCGAGTTAGCCACGAGTTGACTCATGGGCCTTTGCACGAACCCAGCCATGCTCATACGGGCCCGCCACTTCCCGAACACTTCGCATCTTTCAACGCGGTCCCTCCCTTCGCACGCTACCGAGTTAGCCATCTTCCGACTCAGTCCTTCCTCGATCCTGACTCGTTCTAAATTATCCCTTGACACAGTCGCGTCCAGCGAGTCGAATAACGCTCCGTAATACCCACACGCCTCGTTTACACGCGCTAGAAACGGCGCCGTGTTCCCGTTCAATTCTTGCTCCACCACCGTTACCACCTTCGGCGATAACCCCTTCACTCGCCGGAGAAGCTCGTCCCTTAGATTCTCCGTCGTTACGCTCTCGTCAGGCAATCTGTACAATTTGAATGCAAAATTCACTGCTAATGCCTCGTCAGGTTCAAGCCCCAGTTTTTCCCTGCTCAAATCAGTAATTTTACAAGCCATTACTTTGAAATACAAACAAACTCCAACTTTGTTAGCCACCGCTTTCAGCTCCATGCCGATAGAATTGAGTCTATCGACAACTCCGCCTACTTGCTCTGTGAAAGCCGTGATCTTTAGTACAGCTGGCTTCTCTGATTTCTTAGCAGCCAATGCATGCAGTAAATGCAAGTACTGTCCGCCTTGGCCGACGTCAAAATCAATGACGTGAATCTTGTTCGTAGGGTGGTCCGTTACAGCTTCAAGAATGGCTAGATTAGCAGCCATGAAACCGAGCTTAAAACATGGGGATACCTCGTACAGATTCTGTGTAGATACTGTGTGTTCTTTGCTGTGCAACTCCAACACCGGCGGTGGGTAATTTGTGGGGTTCACGCGCGACCGTAAAGCCGAAACCATGTATGCTGTTAGCCGCTGGATGGAAGAACCTCTGACATTGGAAACCTGTGATAGGCGCGTGAGGATCTCTACTGCAACATGGTTTATACCTTCGGATATTGCAGTAGCAGCCTCTGTTACTGACTGTTTTGGACAAGATATTGGCGGAGATTCTGTAGAAGAAGCACATGACGACGTCGACGAGGAAGGAGATAGTGAAGCCAGTTTCTGATTCTGGTTCTGGTTCTGGTTCTGGTTTTGGTTTTGGTTTTGGTTTTGGTTTTGGCTTTGGCTTTGGCTTTGACAGGGGCTAATCAGATTCTGTATTGTCTCTGACCACTCGTTGTTGGTGACAACTGAAACTGTATCGCCGTTCTCCTCATCGTTGTCGTCGAGGAGCTGTTTCTCGAGCTCTTGAAGCTGATTCATCATCTTTTTTTCTGATTCCTGAGACAATAATTCTTGTCCAATGGTTCCTCTGTTATAAACCCCTGTGGAATAAGTCTGGGTACCCGGATGTGAGAACCCGCTAATATTAGTATTAGCCAAAGGCAAAGCGGGCTGTGACCGGAGTTGTTGAAGAACAGGGAGTGTATGGCGCGTGTTTATCGTGGAAGCATTTGAATTCGAAGAAAACGAAGAGAATTCAGATGAAATTGAGGAAGCAGCAGCAGCAGAAAAATCTATAGGAGAAGCCTGCTGGTAATTTCTGGGCTTTACGTTACGAAGATAAAACCCAAGCCCTTGTTGTTGCTGTTGTTGTTGTTGTAAAATCATCTGCTGTTGCTGATTTTGTTGCTGCTGTTGTAGAAACTGAAATTGCTGCTGCTGTTGAAACTCCGCAAGAGATCGCTTCCCCATTAAATTGGGTCTCCCAAGCACGATCTGGGTAGCCGGGTCGGGCAAAATTCCAGAAAGCTGAGACCTGAGTGTGTTGTTATTCATGGTAGATCTCCCGGCGTTAATCCCGCCGGCACCGTAGAAGTCGCCGGGAAAACCTGATGACATTTTTAATTTATTCCGGCCGAATGGGCTTTTCGATCTGCAAAAGAAACCTCAAACTAATGCAAAAAGTTTGGATCTTTATCAAAATTCTGCATTACAGGAAAAAGACAGTTTCCTTGTATAGAGAGAGAAGACAGAAATAAAGAGAAAGAGAGAGAATAGGTAGCTTCGTATTAAGCTACTCCATTTGATTGATTCTTGTCATGATTATAAGTTGGGTAGTTTCGAATCAAGCGGCTATTGAGTCCTCTCGTCTTGTGGTCTTTTGTGTGCGTTATTTAATTTGAAATCCTTGTGTACGTGCTCTTTCATTATTAGCCCTCCGATATTATGATCAATATTTTAATATTGTTATAGACATGATGGACGGTTAGATTTTGAGCAACATGTACGATATATTCACTGAATTATCAAAGGTCTTTGGAGCTGAGGCCGGATAAGGACACACTAAACACGCGCTCCCTAATAACGTGGTTGTACGCATTAGAAGGGCAAAGAAACTGAGAATCTGGAATGATGTTAAAGTAGTCAGTGTAACTGACAAAGTTGTTAATTAATCATGTCCAAGGTTCCAATACTAAATTTAACAAAAAATCTTTAAACAAATAACCAAAAGAATAACAAAAAGCAAAAAGGATGGTGGCTGTGTTTTTAAATCATGTTTATGATTATTTTATGGTCTCATTCTAGTGATTAAAAATGGAACCAAACACAAAGCTCAATCAAATCGACCAAAAAAATTGATATATTTTTTATTTGGTTTGATTTTGAATTTGATCAAATTTGGTTTGATTTTTGTACAACAACAACAACCTAGTAATAATTTTATTAGTGAGGTCTGGGTTGGGTAGAGTGTACGCAAACCTTACTCCGACCTCGAAGGGGTAGAGAGGCTGTTTCCAGAAGACCATCGGCTTAGAGACAAAAGATTTGTAACAACAACAAAAACCAGATAAATAATAGCAGCACCGTAAAAGACAATAAATAAGTGGAAGGACAATAATTATGGTAATAATAAAAATTAAAACTAAAAATAAAATAGTATGATGAAACAAAAATCGCTAGCAGTCCTAGACAAAACACTATCAGACTAGCCGGAACAATGAGGAAAAAAACGCTCAACTACCCCCTAACCTACAACCCCGATGCTCGACCTCCACACCTCCCTATCCAAGGCCATGTCTTCGTAAAACAGAAGGTGCGCCATGTCCTGCCTGATCACCTCGCCCAATACTTCTTAGGTTGCCCTCTACTTCTCTTTTTACCTATCAAAGCCAATCGTTCACACCTCCTAACCAGGGCATCTAGGCTCTTCCTCTGACGTGCCTGATCCATCTAAGTCTCTCATCTTGTCGTTCATGGGAGTCACGCCCACTCTCTTCCGGATATCTTCATTTCTAATCTTATCCAGCCTAGTGTGCCCGCACATCCATCTCAGCATCCTCATTTCGGTTTTTCATCTTCTGGATATGAGAATTCTTGACTGGCCAACACTCAGCCCCATACAGCATGGTCGGTCTAACCACCTCTATGTAAAACTTACCTTTAAGTTTATGTGTCACCTTCTCATCACCCAGGAATTCAAACGCGAACCTTCATTTCATCCACCCCACCAATATAGTGCGTGACATCCCCGTCGATCTACCCATCTCCCTGGGTAATTGATCCTAGGTACTTGAAACACTCTCTCTTAGGGACTACTTGCGAGTCTAGCCTCACCTCCACGTCCGCTTCCCCTGACACCTCGCTGAAATTGCACTCCAAATATTTTGTCTTGGTCCTACTCAGTTTGAAACCTTTAGACTCCAGGACCTGCCTCCATACCTCCAGTCTCTCATTAACGTCGTCTCTCTTCTCATCAATCAAAATTATATCATCAACGAACAACATACACCATAGCACCTCTCTTTGAATATGGTGTATTAGTGTGTCCATCACCAGGGGAAAATAAGAATGAGTTGAGCGCATATCCTTGATGTAATCCCATACCCATCGAAAAAGACTCTGAGTCATCTCCCACGGTCCTAACCCGAGTCTTAGCTCCATCATAAAAATCCTGTATCGCCCTAACATAACCTACCGGACAAGAATCTATTTCATGTTAAAAATAATCTATTTTTAATTGAGTCCTTAAATTATTCATCACTATTTGATTTAATTATCATCAATATATCTTGGTAAATGATAGATTTCTCAAAGAACAATTTATTTGATAGGGCTACGTTCAAATATAGTCGTCGAAATATGTGTTTGGTAGTGTATGTCTTATATTTAAGAAACAATCGATAAATAACTAAAAAATCTAAAAATCGACAAAAACTAACATAAGCCGAATTGATAAAAAACAGACTTAGTTATTTTGGTTCCAATATTTGAAAAATCGACTTACTTACTTTGATTTTTTATTGAAAAAAAAAATCTATTCAAATCGAACCATGAACACCTCTAGCGTAGAGCCCTTTTGAGTTTGAATTAGTTGATTTAAATAATTGATGAATTTTAAGTATTGAAAAACATTTTTAAGTATGAAAATTAGTTTTATAAATAAGTAGTTACGTGTTTGACCAGAAAAGTTAAAATTGATAATATAAATGCTTTATGCGCAATCATTCTGGATAATGTCGGCATCGATAATAGTATCATGGTTGATGGCACAAAGCAATTAGTTGATAAAAAAGTCCTGATAAATTATTTTTTTGTTAAAATGAGTACACTAATTTTAATTTTGTCTACCAAAACTCGGGCAGTTGAAAAAATATCACCTAATAATTTGCCTCCATACAAATTTAAACATAAAATCTCATGTTTCTCGAGTCACTTTACCGATCATTAGGTCACATATATCCTTAGGGGTCGTTTAGTATGAAGTGCAAGTAGAAATAATACTAGTATAAAAATTTAATACCTCCTTATACCTTGTTTGGTTACCAAATCTGGTATAAGTTATCTCGGTATCAAAATTAATACCGGAATAACTTATACCTTCTCAGGAGGTGGGATTATTAACGTTGGGATTATTATCCCCCAACAAAATAGATCCCTAAGGTCCTCAAACCATTTTTCTACATCACTTTTTCCATTCTTTACCCAACATTGGTAAAGCAACGCCACTACAATTCTCTGCTCTTGGGGAAGATTTCTTCTCTTCTTTGGATGGAGAAGCTATGTTGGAGTGATTGAAGAATAACTTTGACATTATCTTCCATTTTGCTTTTCTCACAAGGTTAAACTTTCTATCAAAACCTATTTCTCTTATCCTTTTTTGTTATCATTTATAAATTATCTGTTGCATAATTTGGGTACAGCCCTCTTCTCTACCAAAATAATAAAATCTGAACTCTTTTATGAATGCTACGTAATTGTTTTGCCAAATTCTATTTAGAAAATAATTGAGGAAAATCATAACCTTTCAAACTCAGTATGTAGTGCCGAAAGAGGTGAAATATATGAAAGAGTATTAGCTATATGTAAAAAAGCTGTAATATGTGAAAATTACAGTTGTGGATTGTCCTCTGTCATTTATTAGCCCTTTTCTCTTTATGTTGATGATGAAATCTTAGTTTAGCCTCTTTCCAAATATTCGTTGGGTTCATTTGTTTCTCTTTATGTGCTTGAAAATTATAAATTTTTTCTCACAGATTATTTTTTCTAATTGAAATTTTTTATATATTAATTCTTTTCATTTTTGTAATGGCAAAATAAGGTCTTATGGATCATCAACTATTGTCCGATATTGAGTGCCTTATTATCCTTGAGGAGATACTGTGCCAACAATTTCTTGTTGTGTTTATATTTCTTTTCATGACTATTTATGGTCATTCTATAAGAAGACAACATAGAAATAGGCGTGTCATTAGATACCTTATGAGTGTTCGAATACTTAAAATTATATTTCATTTGAATTGTATTATACATGACAGGGATATTGCATGTATTGATAAGTTAAGAATGGATAGAAATTCCTTTCACACTTTAGTTATCTTAACTAAGGAAATTGGAGGTTTGACTGATAGTAAAAATATGTCAAGTAGTGAAAAGTTAACAATATTCTTAAATATCTTGGCTCATCATGAGAAGAATAGACCAATTAAGGTTGATTATGTTAGATCGGGTTGGAGCGTAAGTCAAGCTTTCAATGAATGCTTGAGAGTTGTTCTCAGACTAGCTCCATTGTTCCTTGTTAATCCCAAACCAGTGCTTGAAGATGAGATTGAAGATCAATGGAGATGCTTTAATGTATGTGAAATTTCTTTGAGCATCTAATTTATGTAAAACCAAAAAAAATATAATCATACGAAAAGAAATTAATAGTTTGAGATAATCAATAATTGATTTTATAGGGATGTCTAGGTGCACTGGATGGTACTTTCATCCAACTTAGAGTTCTATCCGAGTACAAACCAAGATACAGAACAAGAAAGGGAGAAATAGCAACTAATGTACTGGAAGTTTGTGATAGAAATCTTAACTTTACTTATGTATTACCTGGTTGGGAAGGATCAGCTGCCAATGGTCGTGTATTACGAGATGCTATAGTGTGAACGAATGGTTTGAAAATCCCCGAGGGTATGCCATACATATGTTTAAGTTATATCACAAAAAGAATACTACATAAAAGTAACTAAATTTTATGTTTATATTATAGGAAATTATTATTTGTGCAATGGAGGCTATATAAATGGAAACGGTTTTCTTTCACCTTACAGAGGGTATAGATATTGGTTAAGGGATTGGCAAGGTGAAAATCTGCCACCTCGATGTCGAGAAAAGCTTTTCAATATGAAGCATGCTAGGGCTCGTAATGTTATCGAAAGAGCATTTGGTCTATTGAAAGGTGTTGGAGAATTTTTAGAAGCCCTTCGTGGTACTCAGTTAAGGTTCATAACAGGATCATTAGTGCTTGTTGTTTGATGCACAACTTTATTCGTAGAGAGATGGAAATGGATCCCTTAGACATTGATATGGAAGAACAAGTGGATTATCAACATGACAACATTAATGTTGTTGAATCATCTGAGGAGTGGACCACATGGAGGGGTGAGTTGGCTCAATCAATGTGGAATGCAAGTCTAAACAATTGATCGTTTCAAAACGTTCCATGATTGTATTATATTTTGTGATGTTTGGGTATTTTTCTCTTTAGTTTTTTGTATTTTTGTAAGGTGTATTAACTTTCAGTTTTTTGTTATTATAAGAAGTAGTTACTTACTTTGATTTTTGTGAAGATTACTTATGTTTAGTTAGCTTTTCTTTTCTGATAGTTTTATACTTCCATACATATGTTTTTTAATGTATAAAGTGTATGAATTTTATTC
The DNA here is from genome assembly GCA_005239505.1 of Nicotiana paniculata. Lineage (NCBI taxonomy): Eukaryota > Viridiplantae > Streptophyta > Magnoliopsida > Solanales > Solanaceae > Nicotiana > Nicotiana paniculata. The sequence goes on along the minus strand of ML326739.1, from coordinate 17,584 downwards.
TTGTGATGCTAAGTAATATTGGAGATACTTATGCTTCTTGTGGTGATAAATAATACTTATGATGATTTATTTCACAAGATTATACAGATATAATGAATAGACATGCAAAAACTTCAGAGCTATTGTAAAAAAGATCAAGAAAATCAACACCTTCTTCCCGAAGGATCTGGACTCCAACAGAAGAGAGTGCTCTTTTAGATGGTTTAAAACAATTGTGCGTTGATGGTTGGCGAGCTGATAATGGAACCTTTAGGCCAGGATACTTGATGGAATTAGAGCACTATTTTCATGAACATCATCCTGATAGTCAATTGAAAGGTGAACAACATGTTAATAATAAAGTAAAAGCGTAGAAGAGATGTTATTCAAGCATAAGTTTATTAAAGAGTCGAAGTGGTCTGGGATTTCAATATAGTGATGGAACCATAATTGTTGACGATCCAAAACAACGGGATGACTTTATAAAGGTAAATTTATACTTTGCTTAAGTTATTAGAATATTGTTACTTCCTATAGGAATTTTCTTGAGTTCGCATCATAACTTATAACTGACGCATATGTCATTACTTTGTTTCTTTCCTTATTTTTTCCAGATGGATCAAAAAGCAAAAAGCATGAAAACTAAGAAATAATGTTTGAAGATTGGGAGGAAATTTTTGGCAAGAATAGAGCGACGGGAGAGTTCGCAGAAGGGCCGCTAGATGCTGCTGAGGATATTCTAAGGAGTCAAGCTTCAGGACTTTCTAATGACATGAGCTTAGGATGGCCAATTGATGTTAATGATGAAGAAGAAGATGATGTTGGTGATGGACCTAATATAGCTAATGGAGAGACTGAAAATACTTATCCTGACCGATTCGATATTCGTGGTAAAATTTATTCCATCCTTGAATCTCCCGCATTTGAGTTGTACTCTATACAAGAATGTATCAAAACGACAATGATTCTCTGTGAAGATGTCAAAAAGATGGAATTGTTTTTACGTATGGGTGAACTTGAACGCCAAACAATGTTGTTCATGATTGTCAATGGTAAACTTTGAAGTATGGTAAAGTTGTGTATATATGGTGGCACCGCTTTGATAGGTTTTGCTCGACTAACAACTTTAAAGTTAAACTGTAGTGCTATTTTTGATACCTCGGGTTATGTCCATACTATTTTGTTTATGACTGATGGGCACGGGGATGCTATATTTTTTGTGTAACTAATGCCTATTAAATAGCTTAACTCTAATGTAAATGTTAAGTGCATATGTACTTATATTACTACTATGACAATTCTTCAATTTCTCTTTTTAGCTTAATTATGTTTTTGGATACCTCTAAATTTTATAGTTTTGGCTATGTCATTCTGGCCAACTTGTGGATCTCGGTTTGAACCTCTGATGTGGAGTTTTTTTTTTAAATCACAACACATTCCATGAAAATTGAGAAGAACAAGAAATCAGTAGTATTATACATGGCAATTAGCTATCATACATCTGAAGGAAACATGGAAGATTTAGAAGAAGAATCAACATTTCAAACAATTGAATACTAGAGCCTCAAAAAATTATTTAATATTTGTTGATGTAAGAATGGAAATTGACGTATGTCAAATGGATAAAGGAGCAAGAAGATGGAGGATAAATAAGATAGGGGATATTTTAGTAAACAAACAACTTCTTCTTAGAAATAATGCAATGCATGTTATTTTTAATATCACATATCAAACAATGAATAAAAGATAATACCAGGATAATTAACCCGAGCATAAATAATCCCAGCATAACTAATACCAACATAACTTATACCAGCATAAGGAGTATTCCAACCAAACGACCCCTTAGTTGCTTCTTTTAAAACTTACACTAGTTGCAATTTTACCATTGGTTGTACAGATCAAGGTAGGCTGTTACTTGTGAAAGTAAATAGAGTGATCCACGTTTGATCTTCTAAATGCTAATGCTAAATGATATTAATAGTATTTCATTTACATACCGTTTGAAATAATAAGTAATTTGATCATTGAAAAGAAAAAAGAAGAAGCAGTGGTCAAATCATAAAACAGATTAAAGTATTCAAATAGGTAAAAGGCCAAATACATAGTCAGACACCGGAACTTAGCAGCACTTTTTACTTGGGTACTAAAAGTTAGTCTATTTCCTATTAAACACTAGAACCCATTTTGAAGAGGACTTATTGGTCAAGAAGATATATCATATGAATTGTTTCCAACATATTGAAAAATACTAATTACTATTACAAAATGTATTATTCAACCACTATATTTTGATTAATCTACTATTTTTTAATTTTGGAGGGAACTTTCTTTTTTTGTCCAAACACATAATCATGCATCGTAATATTTTATTTTATGGAAGTAAAATTCTGAGATTGTAATGAAATTAATTAACGTTAATAGATTCTAAAAGGACCATGTCAATCTATAAAAAAATATGGAGCGTATGTTAAAAATATTTCCTAAACTTTGCACGAAATCATTACACACTTAAATAAAGTATAATCTTAGTTACTTTCGAAGTTGGCTATTTGATTGTTACTCCGGAATGTTAATGTGATAAAGAGTGTGGATGCATACACTCTTCTTTAGGCGCGTAAAAGTGAAAAAAAAATAAAAAATCAAATTTTTGATGTAATATTTTTCAATCGTTAATATAATTATTTATTTATTACAATATAATTATGTATTTATTATTAATTCATCTAATATACAACATATTTTATCCAGTTTTATATTCTTAATTCCTTTTTAAAATTTAATTGCTATTTGATCCAATTGTATATTTTATTTTATTTCCCGGTCAAATTTAAAAAAAAAAAAATTAGACCGAGTTCCAACGCATTAGCATAAAAATAGTTTAGCTAAAATAATAAAATACCAATTGTGTATTATCTGTTATTTTTTTAGATACAAATAACTATCTATCTTAATTGTGTATTTTTATTTTTGGGCCAAATAAATAAAACAATTTAGCCAGAGCTTTATTATTTCCTAGCTTAATTAAAAAGGTATGGCCAAAATAACAAAGTTGTAATAATTTTTAGAAATTCATAACATATTTGAAATTCTTAAAGCCACCTACTATGTTGTTTAAGTAAATAGAATAATTATTATAGGATTAAATTTTTTTTGACAGGAACACATTTTTGTATCCCATTCAATAAATTATTTTTTCAAAACCTGGATAACAGACTTCTAGAGTCATTTACTTCCTATTGTTTTGGAAGATATTAAAAAATTTAAGTAATAATTCTTACAAAAAAAATTTAAATAAGGAAAAAATTTATATTTATATATAAGTAAAATCTTAATCGATGTTATATTCCCAAGTATTAAGAGTTTTTACCTAAGTAAAATAAGGAAAGTTTTAATAGTCCAGATTTACATTAATTTGAAAAGCCTAAATATTAAAGTCCTAATTATAAGGAATTCTTACTCAATTCTAATAAGAAAAAATTTAATAAGTAATAAATCTGATTAAATTTAGAACTCATAAATATTAGCTGGGAGAGTAAGCAAATAACTATTTTGTCTAGTGTGAACTCTATTTTAAAATGGTAAAAAGACGAACAACATTTCGCTAAGAACCGTCATGCTTTTAATATAGTATAGATATAGATATAGATTAGAAGCACACGATGGTAATATAATATGTAATTGTGAATTATTCCTCTAAGAGAAAATGTTGTTTTTTAATTTATTTAATCTTTAACTTAGTTACCTCTCAAAACATGTCAATAAAGGAGACATTAGTCTTTAATTTACTTTTTTAATTCATTTACTTCTCACCCAAATGTATATGTTGGATTAAAGTTATTGATAGTCAAAATATGGAATAAACTTTAAATGGTAAAGTATTTTTTTTAAGAAAATAATTATATAAGTTTGATATATAACAAAAAGTTTAAATATTTAATTTGGAAGAAAACTATACATTGAATGGAATCTTAAAATGCTTTATCAAATTTATAAATACAAGTTCCTAATTTGTAGGTCTAAAAAGTAGGAACAAAGTATTATAAATGATTGTTAGATCTATACAAGGTAAAATTTTAATGTCCTAAATCTTAGACTTATATGTAACCATTTAAATAAGGAAAACTTTAATAAGTAAATTTTACTTGATTTAAAACTTCTAAATATTAGGAGATAATTTAAATGATAATCTTGTCTAATATAAAATCAAAATCTTAAAAAAACGATTGACATTTCGGTAAGGGCGTTCGTACTTTTAATATAACATAAATAGATGTAGATAGATAGATTAACTAAGAAAATAAATTTTCTTCAAATAATAAAGATTAGTGAATAAATAAATTATATTGAAATAGATAAAATATGAATTCAATAAGAGGAAAATGGAGAATTGTGCATCCCTTATTCCCATCGGATATTTGGTTGAACCGTCTTGGTGAACAATTTCTTTATTCTTCTTATTCAAATTTTGAAAAGAAAAAGATACATATATAATTAGAGAAGCAGACATAAGTGGTGGGAATGTGGACAATGCAGCGCGTGGGAGTGGGACACATGCTGTGAATTTGTTTGTGCCTAATATGTTTCAATGCCAACGAGTTATAATTAGAATATAATGAGAGAATTAAATATTTCTTCCGTTCTAATTTATTTGATAAGTTTTTACTATTTGAGGCTTAATTTAATTAAATGTACTATTAAATTAGATCTATAATATTTTAAAATTAAGATTTGAATATTTCAAAATTATATTAAAAGTAATAGTATAATTTTTCGATTCTCTCCTGTTAATATAATGAAAACATATTTTAATAACCAACATTCACATAATTTAAACGTCGAGAAGCTAAAAACATCATAAATTCTAGTGATTTCATCCCATTCTTCTATGTATTTTCTTAAAACCACTATTATGTCACTGTTAACTCTTCCTCCTCCGTCTCACCCCCAGTTTTCTCCATGGACTCACCGACACGTGTCAATGACTCCCTTTACGTGTCTGACTTGTTAAAAACCTAGTAGAGAAGCTTTGATTGGTATATTTTATTTGTGGAATAGTCTAAATGATATTTATAGTTGTGCTATTTTGTTATTTCCGTCACTGTATTCAATGAAGTTTTATTTAGACACCTAAACTCAGTCAAAATGTATATTAAACCTCTTCAGCATTACGCATTGGTCACTCGCCTGACGTGGAGAAAATATCATATCCATATCAGATAAATCAATGCCACATCTTTATTTATTTAAAAATTAATTTTTGATAATATTTCAAATCCATCCCCATCTTCCTATAATGTCGGCGACCCTTATCACCGGGAAATAACCGAAAATCGGAATCGCCTCCACCATTTTTCTTTCTTTCCTTCTTTCTGAGCACAATCTTAAACCCATATTCATACACATAAAACTCTTCAATTTTAAAAAAAAAAAATGTATCTTGCTTCATCTCCTTACTCTCACTATTTTAGGTAAAATTCAGATTATCAGTGTAATCATAGAATTTACAAAGACACAAAAAGGGACAACAACCAACGAGCAGCATACCATCACTAGAAAACAAAGGACTATATCGCTGGAAGTATTTCACTGTCGACCACCACAAAGCAAACTGGAAAATAATCACTAACCGATTCCACCACCTATTTCTCCACTCACCAGACTCCTTTAAAAAACTCACGACCACAATGGCCTGATGAACACGACAATTACTTGGCTATAACTTCTTGATATTTTTAAAAATTTTAATCTCATTAACATATTTGTTTATTTAGCTTCCCTAAAAGAAAATTCTTCTCCTTTTTATACTATTAATTTGTTGCTAATTATCCACAAAGGGTAGAGGGATGGGGTTAGGGAGGTGGGGGGTTACAATAGGAAAGAGGGGGGAGAAGAATATAAGGAGAAACGGGGAAATAAGGCCGAAGGGTTGGGTAACGGATAGAGATACTTGGGTTGGGAAATTAATTTGCTCCTTTTCTTTTTTATGGTTATTCTTTATTATTTTTAATATTTTCAAATCAAAGTAAATATACCCACCCTCCTTTTTAGAGCGTGTAACTACTCATTTTTCTGACTCAACAAAATAAATGACACATAAGCTCAGTCAATGGTCAGAAGAGTTTAAATACATACTTTGACTGAGTTCAGGTGTTTGGATGAAACTTCATTGACTATAGGGATCGGGATGACAAAGTGACATAAATATAGATTTTATTTAGACTATTCTGCCTATTTTATTTACAAAATAAAGCAAGAGAATCCGTCCAGTTTTCGGGTTTGTTTCTGTTGCTTCGATTCAAAGTCAATTCTCAGTTCAATTTAGCTGTCAAATGACAAAGTTTTTATTCTTGGAAGATACTCTTCTAGTTTATTCCTTGTTCTTTTTAATTCATAGAATGTAAAGTGTGAAGAAAGTCAAGCCTAAATGTTGAGCAATTCAAACTAACTATAACAAATTATCTGTCATATTTTGTTTTTATGTACAACAACCCCCTCTCCTCTCCATCCCAAATTAGTTTTCAAGGGTCTGTCTACTATACTTGTAATTGTATAGTAGTTGCAACAGAGAAATGCACGCAGAGGTAAAATAGCGTATTCTCATGGAAAATCATTCTCTTCTGTTAATGTTGGGGACACTAATTTAGCCTTAAAAGGTTTTAATATAGTATATATACTTTGTTTGGCCAAATATCAAGACATGAAAAGCTAACCCTGGGCATGATAATGTAGACATATAAGATCACAACTTGCCACGTACTATCTTTCTCTGGAGAGAGATTCAAAAAGTCATGATATTTAGGATAAACCATATGTCTACAGTTTCCCTATGTGCTTTAAAAAGGCGTCTTACTATTCAGCGGTGCTACCTAACAGTTTGTATTCCACATACGTATCATTTGGCATCGTTTTTTTTGCCGAGCGTTTATTGAAAATAATCTCGTTTATTTTTATAAAATAGGAGTAAGGTTTGCGTATATATTATTATCCTCAAATCCCGCATAAAATTATGACGAGTTTGTTGTTATTATTGTTATATGACAAAGGTTTAGAAAAAAAAATATTGCATTTGTATTTTGACGAGCGTAAAACACGACACGAAATTATAATACTCACTAGTCAAATATAGGACAATTTAATTATCGTCTCCACAAGAATTGAATTTAAATAATATCCAAATAATTTCTGGGTTAAATGCCATTCAAGATCTTCAACCGGTCTCGAGGTATATATGTACCATTACTAAAGACATCCTTAAAAAGGTCAAAGAGGAGTGTAACTGGGTGAACAAGGATATAGTAGTTTCTTCTCCTGAGATCGATCACCACTCACGTGGAGGGGTATCTAAGTGTTTACACTTACCCCTTCACGTTGGGTCCCTTAAACCCCATCATAGTCGCCTTCTGCAAGAGATACGACGTAACCCTAGGTCAAATCTATCCTTCTTTCGGGAGAATAGTGATTCTCCTTCAATGCTTCACAAGCAAAATCGAGGGATGTCCCTTCACCCTCGATCGCCTCATGCGCCTTTACAGTCCCACGACTATATCGAGAAGGATTGATCAAGCTTGCCCACCGGGCCAGTAGGGCCCCGTTCTCTAGCATAGATGAGTCTCGGAATCGAGGCTGGATGGGCCGATTTGTCCGAATAAAGACTTCGGACCTGATCCCCGCTGAAGACATGTCGTTCCCTGAGAAGTGGAACATGAAACGTAAGTACACTTTATCTTGAACGTTTAATTTGTTGTTTCACTTCCTATCTTCTTTCCTTATCTTTGTTTTGGTGTTGCAGCTGTGACCCAGATGCTGGACCCGATTCCACAACAAAAGCAATGGGTCTGATGGGAGGCTATAATTGTTTATTTTGGCCACTAATTGCATTGTAATTTGCTGCACTTTACTAATGATTGAGCTTTAAATGGTATTAGTGTGTACTGACTGTGTATTTTATGCTTCGCATGAGCGATTCCGGGCTACAATGAGGTTAGGGAGTGTTTTTGAGCTAGTATGGAGCTTTGAAGGCTAAGTAAAAGCTTATGGAGTAATTTGGGATTATGTTCGACGATCAAAGGATGTTAGCACACTCAAAAAGAAGAACGAAGAAGAGAGAAGAAAGTTTCCCAGGTGCGTGACCGGGCATTGATCGCGCATGACAAGTAGAAATTGGCCAAAGTGCGCGGCCATATGCGCGGTCACCTGCCCAGGTGCGCAGCCGCGCACGTCTGTCCGGAAAATTTTTTGAAAGGGTAATTTGGTAAATTCGGGGACGAATTTCCTTGACCTATATGAAGCCCAGCTTGTCCAAAAAGAGGGTATCTTGGATTTTGAGAGCAACTTTTGAGGGAGAAGAAACACGGTAGCAACGGGAAAGCAAGATACTTGATCCAATTCACTTAATACAAAAGTTTGTTTGAATTTGGGAATTGTAATGTCTCCCTGTTCTTCTAATACTCTTGCTATGAATATCTTCTTCGTTATGGAGTAATTCTCCTCAGGGCTATTGACGGATGTTGTGAATTGACTATCATTTGGGTTTTACTCTATGTTAATTGCTCGACTTTATTGAATGAGTTATTAATTGAATTGCAAAGCTTATTGTAGTTTTACTTTAATCGAAAGAGAAGTCTGCTGCTATTTGCATTGGACCATCTTAATTGGGTTGATTTACACCTCTTCTAGGTAATCGAAAGAGCTTAAGGAGTTATTGATTAACCCAGTTCAGGAGAATAACCGAGAGGTGTTCTTCGAAAGATCATTCATTCACTATTTTTAGTGCACATATTCATAGGACCTGTTATTAGGTTAACTAAAGAAATCAAATTTATTCGGAAGAAGAATTGGAATCCCTGAAGTAGCCTAATCATTTGTTGAAATCGAAAGAGTCACAGAAGTTAAGAATGAATTTAGCACAGAGTTTACCCGGAACAATAGTTGATCACATAACTTGTCATTGCCCACTAATATTACATTGTTGTTACTAATCATTCAGGTATCATCGGTTTCTTACAGTTGATAATCTTAGTTTATTTATAGTCAATAATAACATAAATCAAAAGGTTTATTATCCTGGATATTGTTGAGCTCAAGAATTAAAAGAACATTATTGAAACCAATCCCTGTGGAGACGATTTAATACTATAATATCTATGACTAGCGAGCCTACGTCTTGTACACCGTTTTTGCGCTCATCAGGGTCGAGGGCCTAGTGTCATAGAGACCCTATGTCACGACCCGATTTCGGAGTCGTGATGGCGCCTGTTGTGGAACCAGGCAAGCCGCCCCTTTGTTTCTAAGCTAAATTAAATTTCCAGTAAAAATGCGATTTTAAACGAATTTATTAATAATACTAAGAGTCTGAAGTTTAAAACAATATTTGAAACAAAAATTAAAATCTCCAACCCCGGATCCGGTGTCACTCAGTCATGAGCTGCTATATATAAAAAAAGAATGAAGAAATAGACAACATAGTCTCAAAATAAGTGCAACATGTGGAATAAGGAAGAGAAGACAAGGTCGCGATCGCCAGCTGCTACCTCGACAACTCCAATGAAAACTCTGACAGCTGCTCAATATCCACTACCGGGTCCCAGTGTACCTGGATCTCCACACAAAGTGCAGGTGGTAACGTGAGTACACCAACTCAAAAGTAACGAACCCAAACTATGGGCTGAGAAGTAGTGACGGACAAAACCTCAAAATTATACAATAAACAATATACAGAATTTAGACATGCTGACAGTTTATCAGGATGAGTAAATATGCCAAGTATGCCAGTATACTCTACATGCCATCATAAAATATATGTATCAAACCAATGTGGATATGCACATAATGCTCACAACCCTCACACAACAGTCCACTCAGTACCGCATATGACTCTCAGGCCCAGGGAAAAGTCCATCCCGAAATGTACATAATCATTGGTGACCGTAGCCACTCCGTACTGAGGAAAAAGGCCAATCCAACCCTACGGAGAAAGTCCATCTCCGGATTACAACACTCAAATAAGATCCATGTCCAGGGACGATCCATCCCTCACCTAACATCCACTTCGGACACAATCCATGCCCCGAGAAAAATCCATCTCTCAACATCAATGAGCTCACTAGGGGTGTAAAGACTCCGGAGGGGCCCTAGTGGCCCAAGCTCCATATCAAGCCAACGAGGGCATGATTTAATATCGCTCGGTGTGCAGTCCGATCACATAACTGTCTCAATAACAGGCTCTCAACCTCACTCAGTCATTACTCTTCAGTCTCACTCACATGGATCACAAATGCATCCATCAGCCCGACACAATGATAATTACGCATATAATTAACAATACTGAGAATGAGATATGAAGTGGTATGCTATAACAGGACTGAGTATATGGAATCAATTAATCACAAAATGAGACAGTAATATACGACCACTCGAGTCTTAGCATTTTCGTGAAGCCTACCATTTAAACTTAACATGTTTTCTAACAAGTTCACAATTACCACATTAACAGAAGCACATATATCATCAGAAAATCATCACTGAGCGGTTCCATGGGATAAGCCAGGCCAAAAGTACTCGGTGTACGCCCGTCACTTGGCATGTGCGTCACCTCAATTATAGTCATAAATCATTTAGCTCGGGGTTTCGAACCCTTAGAACCAAGTTTAGAAATGTTACTTACCTCAAAACCGGCTAAAATACTATTCTGCAGTGCCTTTGCCTCTAAATTCGTCCTCTGGGTGCTCCAAATCTACCAAGTTCAGACTTTATCATCAAATTATGCTTAAGGAATGAATTCCAATTGAAAAGTACCAAATTTAGCTCAAAACCCGAAATTAGCCAAAACCCGACCCCCGGACCCGCGTCTCGGACTCGACAAATTTTATACCAAAATGTTCTTCATCATCTCACGATTCCGTACATATAAATAACGCTAAAATCAGAGGTCGTTTGACCCCTCAAATCGACTCCTAAATGTCTCATAATCTAAAGCCCTAACTCCACCTTTTTCTACTGATTTTTCATGAATTAAACACTGAGATTATGTTCCTTAATCACCTATAATCGAGTTTTAAGGTCCAACATATTTACCTCAACGAAGAATACTAATTTTCCATCTTCAAAAATCACCTCCAAGCTCTTTTCCCGTTCAAAAATGGTGCTAAAAGGTGTAATGGTCGCGAAGGGTTTTAATTTATACTTTCTGTCCAGGGGTTCCGCAACTGCGGCCCATGTCTCGCACCTGCGGTCAAATCAACCGCACCTGCGACTTTTCATTAAACGGCCTAACTTTTCACCTGCGACACACATTCCGCTCCTGCGATCAAACATCCGCAGGTGCAGAAACAACAGTGAATTCACATCAGCAGTTGTTTGCTGCAAATTTCCAACTCCGAACTTCCCGTTAACCATCCGTAATCAATCCCGAGCCCCTCGGGACCCCAACCAAATATACCAACATATCATATATGATCATTCAAACTTAGTTGCACTCCCAAAACATTAAAAATAATATCAAAACACCAAAATCACATCAAATTCAAGCCTAAGAACTTTGAAATTTCTAAAATCCACCAATGATGCCGAACTATCAAAAACAACTCCGATTGACCTGAAATTTTGCAGACATATCCAAAATGACATTACGAACTTTTTCCAACTTCTGGAATTCCATTCCGACCCTGATATCCTATTTTCCACTGCCGACCGAAAATCACCATAAACTAACTTTCGCCAATTCAAGCCTAATTCTACACCGGTCCTCACAAAAATATTCCGAACACACTTCTAAGTCCCAAATCACCTAACGAAGCTATCCAAGCCATAAAATCCGCCTTCCGAGGTTGTTTGCCAATATAATTACTCCGATTCCAAGCCTACCAAATCTAACACATCAAGAACAATTTAACCAAGCTATGACGAGGCAATAACAGTAAATATAAATGTAGATTCTACGTAACGACCGACCAGGTGGTTACATTCTTCTCCTCTTAAACAAACGTTCGTCCTCGAACGTGCCAAGAGTTTTTCCAAAAACCATCAACCGCCGAATAACCTTACCATGCACACACCCGGGGCGACCCCATGTCACCCTACCCCGCATCGATCTGATAATACAACAAATTCGAATTCCACTATATCCAACCTAATTCCTACGCCTTAGAACCCAAATTCCACGTTAGAACTCATCTAAAAGATTATAATCACGCCTCCACACACCGTATACACCTGAACCAAATCACACGAATCTGAAAGAACACAACTTATACGTCCAAACTCTATGATACCCAACTACTTTGCCTTAATCCACTCCTCTAGACGACCACAACAGAACCGCACCATGTGTGCCTAAAACCAACGAATCGCTGCTCCTCGAAGTAGGGACGGGTAACCCCTAGATCATCCCGGAGCACAGACAAACCCAATAGCCATTAACTGACACCCTCACAATAGCTCTACGGAGTCAAACAATCCGATTCGGTGCAAAACACTTACATCAAGTCATAACTAAAAGTATCATCATCTATCTGATCAAACTACGTCGAAACCGACCATACTCAGAAATGGCACATCCACCCGGGTCTCCAGACCCCCAATAGGTACCACACACAACTGACATACGCGGTCCGTAACAACAACATCACCCACAATGGCGAGCACATGAACATATGTAATAAAAGATTCACGAGGCGTATCCAGAGAATGGGCTAAAATATGATGAACATGTGAATATAAAAAATCGGAATCAATTAAAAACTTAAACTTCTCGTGACAGACTGAAACAATACGTGGGATCACGGCATTAGAAGCCATCTCATCCGGTCTGGCTAAAAATGCATAAAATCGGGCCTGATCATCACCGGATCGACCTCCCCCTCTAGGGTGACCCCTACCTGTCTGACCCCCACCTCTAGCTGTCTGGGCGGGCGGTGCAGCTACTGAGCCTGAAACCGCGAGCTGACTCCTCTGCTGATAAGTACCTCTCACAAGACGAGGACAAAACCTCTTAATATGGCCCATATCTCCATACTCAAAGCAACCCCTCTCGGAGAATGGCACTGGGGACTGAAGGGAACCCCTAGCATCAGGATAAACACTAGAAGAACCAGGCATAGATGAACTCTGAACCGATGGTGCCCAAGATAAACTCTGAGCTGGCAGGGCATTGAAAAATGGGTGCACCTGATGCGAACTATGAGGATCATGACCAACTGATCCACCACGATTACCTGAGCGACCTGGTTGAGCCTGCATGAATGGACAGCCTCTGTCGGGCTGAGGCTTCCCCCTGAAGGAACCCCACCAAAACTCCCAGATCCTCGAGACCTCTTGGCCTCCCTCTCGGTTCGTTCCTGGCGGCGAACCGACTTAATCTCTCTGGAAATGTCAACCACATCCTCAAAAGAAGCGCCAGATACCCTCTCCCTAGTTAGAAAAATCTGAAGCTGCTAAGTGAGGCCATCAACAAACCTCCTGATTCTCCCTATCCGTGGGAACTAGCCAAATAGCATGACGGTCCAACTCGGAGAACCTCATCTCATACTGCGCCATGGTCATGTCCTCCTAGCGCAACTGCTCGAACTCCCTGTGCAGCTCCTCCCTGTGGGACTGCGGTATATACTTTTCCAGGAATAGAATGGAGAGCTGACGCCAGGTAAGGGGCATTGCATCAGCAGGTCTACGCCTCTCATAGGCCTCCCACCAAGCGAGTGCAGCTCCTGCGAACTGGAAGGTAGTAAATGGGACCCCACTAGCCTCCAGTATCCCTGATGTGCGAAGGATCCTCTGACACTTGTCCAAAAATCCCTGGGCATCCTCGCCCTCAGTACCACTAAAAATCGAAGTCTGGAGTCTACTAAATCTCTCTAACCTGCACTGCTCGTCATCTGCCAAAGCTAGGACCACAAAATCCCGGGCTGGGGCAACCGGCTAGACTGGAACTGTCCCCGGTGTCTGAAGCCCCTGAGTAACCTGCTCAGGTGTCTGGGAAGCTGGAGTCTGAGTGCCTTCCCCGGCCTAAGAAGTAGCAGCAGTAGTAGGCATGGCAACGGCCTGTGCCAGGATGGTGTACACCCTCAAAATCTGGGCTAGGGTCTCTTGAAGACCCAAAATCACTATGGGTACTGCGGGTTCCTGAGCCTCTCCTGCTGGGATCTCAACTGCGGGGACCTGATCCTGGGCAGTGGGAGGGTCCACAGGTACTGCCCCGACTGCTGAGCGGGCTGCACCCCTCCCCCTGCCACGACCTCGACCTCTAGTTGGTCCTGCCGGTGTCTGATCACCACGATCGGTAGTACGATTCCTCACCATCTGTGAGAGAATGAAAACAACAGAAGTTTAGTTCCAGAATTCAACAGAGTCGCACGACAAAATTCAATAATGTGGGATTTTTCCTGAGGGTTCTGTAGCCTCTCGAAGATAAGTACACACGTCTCCGTACCGATCCGCAAGACTCTACTAAACCTGCTCATGACTGGTGAGACCTATTTAACCTAGCGCTCTGATACCATCTTGTCACGACCGATTTCGGAGTCGTGATGGCACTTGTCGTGGAACCAGGCAAGCCGCCCCTTTGTTTCTAAGCTAAATTCAATTTCCAGTAAAAATGCGATTTTAAATGAATTTATTGATAATACTAAGAGTCTGAAGTTTAAAACAATATTTGATACAAAAATTAAAATCTCCAACCCCGGATCCGGTGTCACTCAGTCATGAGTTGCTATATAAAAAAGATAAAGAATGAAGAAATAGACAACATAGTCTCAAAATAAGTGCAACAGGTGGAATAAGGAAGAAAAGACGAGGTCGCGATCGCCAGTTGCTACCTCGACAACTCCAATAAAAACTCAGACAACTGCTCAATATCCACTACCGGGTCCCGGTGTACCTGGATCTGCACACAAGGTGTAGGGGGTAACGTGAGTACACCAACTCAGAAGTAACGAACCCAAACTATGTGCTGAGAAGTAGTGACGGACAAAACCTCGAAATTACACAATAAATATACAGAATTTAGACATGCTAACAGTTTATTAGGATGAGTAAATATGCCATGTATGCCAATATACTCTACATGCCATCATAAAATATATGTATGAAACCAATGTGGATATGCACATAGTGCTCACAACCCTCACACAACAGTCCACTCAGTACCGCATATGGCTCTCAGGCCCAGGAAAAGTCCATCCCGGAATGTACATAATCATTGGTGACCGTAGCCACTTCGTACTGAGGATAAAGGCACATCCAGCCCCACGGAGAAAGTCCATCTCCGGATTACAACACTCGGACAAGATCCATGTCCAGGGACGATCCATCCCTCACCTAACATCCACTTTGGACACAATCTATGCCCCGGGAAAAATCTATCCCTCAACATCAATGCGCTCACTGGGGGTGTAAAGACTCCGGAGGGGCCCTAGTGGCCCAAGCGCCATATCAAGCCAACAAAGGCATGATTTAATATCGCTGCGGTGTGCAGTCCGATCTCATAACTGTCTCAATAACATGCTCTCGACCTCACTCAGTCATTACTCTTCAGTCTCACTCACATGGATCACAGATGCCTCCATTAGCCCGATACAATGATAAGTATGCATATAATTAACAATACTGAGACTGAGATACGAAGTGGTATGCTATAACAGGACTGAGTATATGGAATCAAATAATTACAAAATGATACAGTAATATACGACCACTCGGGTCTCAGCATTTTCGGCGTGAAGCTTAGCATTTACACTTAACATGATTTCTAACAGGTTCACAATTACCACATTAACAGAAGCACAAATATCATTAGGAAATCATCACTAAGCGATGCCATGGGATAAGCCAGGCCACAAATACTCGGTGCACTCCCTCACGCCCGTCACTTGGCATGTGCATCACCTCAATTATAGTCATAAATCATTTAGCTCAGGGTTTCGAACCCTCAGAACCAAGTTTGGAAACGTTACTTACCTCAAAACCGGCTAAAATACTATTCCGCAGTGCCTTTGCCTCTAAATTTGGCCTCTGGGTGCTCCAAATCTACCAAGTTCAGATTTTTATCATCAAATTATGCTTAAGGAATGAATTCCAATTGAAAAGTACCAAATTTAGCTCAAAACCTGAAATTAGCCAAAAATCGACCCCCAGGCTCGCGTCTTGGAACTCGACAAATTTTATACCAAAATATTCTTCATTATCTCACGAGTCCGTACTTATAAAGAACGCTAAAATCAGAGTTCATTTGACCCCTCAAATCGACTCCTAAAGGTCTCATAATCTAAAGCCCTAACTCCACCTTTTCCTACTGTTTTTCATGAATTAAACACTAAGATTATGTTCCTTAATACCCTATAATCGAGTTTTAAGGTAAAATACTTACCTCAACGAAGAACACTGATTTTCCCTCTTTAAAAATCGCCTCCAAGCTCTTTTCCCGTTCAAAAATGGTGTTAAAAGGTCTAATGGTCGCGGAGGGTTTTAATTTATACTTTCTGCCCAGGGGTTCCGCACCTGCGGCCCATGTCTCGCACCTGCGGTCAAATCAACCGCACCTGCGAATTTTCATTAAACGGCCTAACTCCGCACCTGCGACACACATTCCGCTCCTGCAGGCCCGCACCTGCGATCAAACATCCGCATGTGCGGAAACAACAGTGAATTCACACCAGCAGCTGTTTGCTGCAAATTTCCAACTCCGAACTTCCCATTAACCATTCGAAATCAATCCTGAGCCCCTTGGGACCCCAACCAAATATACCAACATATCATATATGATCATTCAAACTTAGTTGCACTCCCGAAATACTAAAAATAACATCAAAACAAAAAAATCACATCAAATTCAAGCCTAAGAACTTTGAAATTTCTAAAATCCACCAACGATGCCGAACTATCCCAAAAAACTCCGATTGACCTAAAACTTTGCAGACATATCGAAAATGACATTAAGAACTTGTTCCAACTTTTGAAATTCCATTCCGACCCGATAGCCTATTTTCCACTGTCGACCAGAAATCACCATAAACTAACTTTCGCCAATTCAAGCCTAATTCTACACTGGTCCTCACAAAAATATTCCGAACACACTTCTAAGTCCCAAATCACCTAACGAAGCTATCCGAGCCATAAAATCCGCCTTTCGAGGTCGTTTACCAATAAGTCAACTCTCAGTTGACTTTTCAAACTTTAAAGCTATTTTTAAAGACTAAGTGACTAGATTCTCATCATAATTATTCCGATTCCGAGCCTACCAACTCTAACACATCAAGAAAATTTTAACCAAGCTATGACAAGGCAATAACAGTAAATATAAATGCTGATTCTACGTAACGACTGATCGGGTCGTTATACCCTACTCTGAACGTGCCTGGATGGAGTTGTCAAAGGGTCTATGGGAGGCCCGTAATCATGGTGTTGACCCAAGTCACTGCATAGTTTTGAATATTGACAAATGTCTGACCAGTTGAACCAGGTCCATCAGAGCACACATACTTGACCTGACGCGTTGGCACATGAACCGTATATGCGTAGGAGATGAATGCGACTGTGAAGTATCAATGACCAAAGAGAGTGTCTCCTAATGCGAAAAGGTTGCAAATTGATAAGAGAATAGAAGTTGAATTCA
>MDKI01201406.1:0-13058 GCA_005239505.1 Nicotiana paniculata | reverse complement strand
TGTCAAGAAAAGAGATCACCAGGTTATGCTGGTGTCTGGAAAGGTCAACAAGTTATGCTGTTGTCGGGAAAAGGAGATCGCTGGGTTATGCCAGTGTTTGGAAATGATCAACGGGTTATGCCGTTGTCAGGAAAAGAGGAGATCACCAGGTTATGCTGGTGTCGGGAAAGGTCAACAGGTTATGTTGTTGCCTGGGAAAAAGAGATCACTGGGTTATGCCAGTGTCTGGAGAAGAAAAGTTCACCAGGTTATGCTGGTGTCTGGAAATGAGATTCATCGGGTTATTGCCGGCATCAACTAAGGAATGGGCACCTATGTTGGAAAGAAGACTAGGGAGTGGAGACCCTATGTCTAAAAATAAAATCAACTAGGGAATGGAGACCCTATGTTGGAAAATGAGATTACTGAATTGTGTATCTATGCTAAAATGAATCAAAAAGGATCTTTTTTTTGTTTTTTTTTTCGATTTGTTTTTGTATCTTAGGAGAAAGATTCATCAGACTAAGATTTTGATCCTAGGAGAAAGTTCATCAGACTAGGTCTCTTTTTTTTCTATCTTAGGAGAAAGATTCATCAGACTAAGATTTTGATCCTAGGAGAAAATTCATCAAACTAGGTCATTTTTTTTGTTATCTTAGGAGAAAGATCCATAAGATTTTGATCCTAGGAGAAAGTTCATCAGACTAGGTCTCTTTTTTTTCTATCTTAGGAGAAAGATTCATCAGACTAAGATTTTGATCCTAGGAGAAAATTCATCAGACTAGGTCTTTTGTTTTTATTATCTTAGGAGAAAGATTCATCAGACTAAGATTTCTATCCTAGGAGAAAGATTCATCAGACTAGGGTTTTTATTATTATCTTAGGAGAAAAATTCATCAGACTAAGATTTTGATCCTAGGAGAAAGATTCATCAGGCTAGGGTTTTTTATTATCTTAGGAGAAAGATTCATCAGACTAAGATTTTGATCCTAGGAGAAAATTCATCAGATTAGGTCATTTTTTTTTGTTATCTTAGGAGAAAGATTCATCAGACTAAGATTTTGATCCTAGGAGAAAGTTCATCAGACTAGGTCTTTTTTTTTTGTACCTTAGGAGAAATATTCATCAGACTAAGATTTTTATTGGGAGGAAAATCCATCAGACTAGGACTTTTTATCCTAGGAGGAAAAATGTGAAGAGTAATGGCGACATTCTATGTACACTAGCAAGACAAATAAAGGTAAAAGGTTTGAGAAACTTCCCTTTTCGGCTCTTTTTTTTTTTTTAACCACTTTCGCTGAACTGCTTTGTTCCTGTTTCAAACAAAGAAAATTTTGTCAGTTTTAAAAAGTGGTGGTTAGTTTGTGGACTTGAATCCTGAGCAACTTGACTTTTGCTCAATCAACTTGAGTCGGTTTCAAGAGATTTTTGCTCTGCATCAACCCTGCTTGTTTCACACCCAGTGTCATTTGTATTTGTGCTCAGCCAGCCTTATCCCAATAGGAGATCTTTACTTAGGCGGCCTTTTCTAATATTTTGATTGGCTTCTTGCCTTTTGGAGCAATTTGTCTATCAGAGAGAATCATCAGTTATCTTTACTTGCGCCAAGTAGGCTGACAAGGGTATTTTTGGGGGAAGCCTCTGCATTAATCCTCAATGCATGTTGACTGTAATATTGGATTGCTGGCCAAACTCAATTTTGTGCAACTGAAAAGCTGATAGCAGATTTTGAAATCTTTTCTTGCTTATTTTGACAAGGACTGACTCAGAGTGAAGGACACAATGTTTCAAAGAAGCAAGTATCAACAAACAATTCCCATGTCAGAAGGACAGAAGGAAGAGAGTTTTGCTTTTTTTGTTTTTTTTGCGGTAACTAGCCTTAATGATCATGTCATGCATTTTGGACTTAACGACCTGATCCATCAAACTGGTCTAATCTTTCCTTTTATCATTCCTATGACCTTTGAAATCGGGCTTGTTTGTGCCAATTCTTTGCATCAGCTTCACGACTCACCTTCGAATAGTGGTGCCCCGAGGGGTTTTTACCAACAAGTCTCTCTAATTTATTTTCCTCTACTTACCATCGCCTTACAGTGCCCGTGAGGGTTTTCACTAGTAAGACTCTCTCATTTTCTCTTCTTTATTTTTCTTTTCTTTTGCTTTTTCTTTTGTGAGCAACTTGACATTGTTCTATATCGTGTGACAACCGTTGCTCATCGCATGCTTCTCTTGGCATTCTTGAAGTCATATTAAGAGGTCTCTATTTGGAAGGATTTTTGGATAGGGTTGGAAAGAAAGGTTGGCATGAAGGCTCAAAGTAGACTCAAAATGAAGGGTTGTAGGTTTACAACTCTTGCAATCGATTCTTTCAAAAGTCAAATAAACTCTTTGCCCCTGTTTCAGATCTTTGGGGATTTTGCGATTTTTTTTTGAATTCTTATTTGGTTAGACCGAACCGTGTAAGACTTCCTATGTATTCTTTTTTTAAGGAATCAGGTCTAACGTAGTTCAAACATCTGACCTAACTTTTTTTTTGTCTTTGTTTTTTCTTTTGTTTTTTTTCTTCTCTTTTGTCTTTTTTCTTTATTTTTTTTTCAAAACAAAATACCCCACCTTTTATTTTCTGTGGGCATGGACATTTGACTATTTTTTTCTTCTTTTTCCTTTTGCCTGAACTTTCTAAAAATTTCCCCAGTTTGTACTCTTGGGACATGGACCTTTCTTTTCATTTCATTTTTTTTATTTTTTACCTTTTTTTTTTTTGGACTTTTGACTCTAAACTTGATTCCAAAAGAGGGTGGTCAAAGAAAATAACACAGGCTCAAAAGGGGTAACAAAGGGTTTAGAGTGTTTGGGTAGTAGAAAAAGGGCATCCCAACCTCGAGAACGCCAAACATATTATCCTTTCGTGATCATAACATTGATGAGCATGTCTATCTTCTTGGTGTGTTGTGGTCGAAAGACACTTTTCATCCATTAATGTCAAACTTTCAACCAAGCCTCAATTGATTAAACATCCTCAAGCCCGATCTTTACAATGATTTGAAGGTGAATTTTACACAACCTTAATTCCAAAGTATTTCAACTCTTCAGTCATCCTCAAAAGTGTCTCTTCCTCACTTATCTCATTCAAGACTAAATCAATTTTTTAAGATCTGGCCAAAATTTCCGCATGCATGTAATATCACTAAAACTAGCGAGAAAGGAACTAAGCATGGAATGACACAAAATGGCAAATTGTATTTCATTGAGTAAAGGATGGAAGGGATTAAAAACAAAACAAACAATCGTAAATCCGAGTTACAACCCTAGAATAACCCGGATAATGAAAATAGCAATAAAAAAGACAGACAAGACTCAAACAAACAGAAAAGAGGGATAGAAGGGTTTGACTCAATAAAATAAATAAAATCTGGATCACAACCCTGAAATAACCTAGATAATAGAAAAAACATCAAAACAAGCTACCATTATTCCTTCCTAGTAAGGAGGGAATGACTTTTCAATTGCTAAGCTTTGACATTTAGCCACAAATTTGCTCATCACAATCAACAGAGCTTTCTCCAATTTCAAAATCATTAACTTCAGTCATCAAGTTCCCGAGAGGATTCTCATACTCCCTGTCACCATGCATCATCCCCACAAAGTGTGCATCATCATGTGTAGGTAAATGATTCTGCGTGATATTCTGGGTGTCACTGTCTGTGATCACAATCAGATTTTCCTGGATCATCCTTTCTGTTTCTCTTTTCAAATCCCGACAGCTTTCAACATCGTGCCCCTAGGCATTGGAATGGTATCACACCTTTTAGAAGGGTCAAAGCTTCTTGCACGTAGGTCCATATGATTTGGAGAAACATGTGCAATCTGTCATAATGCTTTAATTTCTCAAACAAGCTTGCATAAGACTCTCCTATTGGTGTGAAATTATCTTTCAACCTTTGTACCTCTCTATACCCTTGCTTGGATGCGGGTTATAGGGCACTTGAAAATTTGGTGGAGACTGACGGAGACTTTGCGATGCTGGTGCTCGCTTTCTGGGGTGCCTTGGTGGCTGGACAACATACTCAGGCGGAGAAAAATAGTATTGTGGATTCTGAGGTGGATAGTAGTGCTCATGGGAATCATCGAAAAACAGACGAGGCTGGTCACACCTTCGAGATTTTCTCCTAGGACCTCTTGTTGACCCTGATGTCATCATAATTTCTTCATCCTTCTCATTCGTGTCACTGAAATTACCAGATTCAATTTGGACATCCTGAGTTGCGGCTTTGAGAGCTGCTTGACTTATAATTCTGCCTGTCTTAAGGCCATTCTCTACCATTTCTCCCATTTTGATTGCTTCCGAGAAGGATTTTCCAACAGCGGACATCATGTTTTGAAAATAATCTGGCTCTTGCGCCTGAAGAAAGACAGTGATTAGCTCGTGGTCATCCATGGGTGGCTTAACTCTAGCTGCTTGATCTCTCCATTTAATGGCATGTTCCCTGAAACTTTCAGTTGGTTTCTTCTTCAGGTTTGAAAGGGAATTGCGGTCCGGGGCAATGTCGAAGTTGTATTGGAACTGTTTGACAAAGGCCTGAGCCATGTCGTCCCAGACATACCAGCGAGATGTGTCTTGATCATTAAACCACTCAGAGGCTACCCCCGTAAGGCTTTCCCCAAAATAAGCCATTAACAATTCTTCATTTCTTCCTGCATCTCTTAGCTGATTGCAATACCTTTTCAGGTGGGCTATGGGGTCTCCATGTCCATCATACTTTTCAAATTTGGGGGTCTTGAAACCAGGTGGCAAGTGGACATTAGGGAACATACATAGATCCTTGAAGGAAATACTCTTTTGACCTGCCAACCTTTGCATATTTTTCAACTGTTGTTCTGAGCTTCACTCTTTGGGTCATTTCTTCATGTGCCATCTTTTGGGCAGGCTTCTCAATTTTTGCAGGAAGATCGAATAGGTACGAATGGTACTCATGAGAGTGGTACTGTTCTTGCTGGGTAGAAAATTGTGACTCATGAGTTTTCTTATGTACCACTGTTGGTGGTGGGATAGTGAAGACATGCATAACAATAGCGGTTGTCTGATTGGTTGCCAATGGAACACTTTTGGAGCAAGCAACAGATCTTCCAGCTGTAGTCGTGCAGTTGGGATAAGGACTGAACCCAGGTAGATAAGATTGATCAGGAAATGAGATCGGAATGGTAGTTGTCGAGATGAGTGTGAATTCTGGGAAACCCTGAACAGAGAAGGGAGGTCCTTGGCCTTTGGCCCATGCTTGACACATTTTAGTCATTTTCTGTTTCAGTACTCTATTTTCCTCAACCACAGTAGACTCTTGTTGAACCTTCTGACACTGAGTCACTTGAGCACTCATAACAGCTTCGATGTTGGTTGTCATTTTTCCTTTGGATTTTGCGTTGTCACCTTACCACAAACCGACCACCTCAAACTTTCTTCACAATTCAAAACAAAAGACACGTTAGAATGGACTCAGTCGGTCCTTATTATCATTGTTTTCACTTTTTTTCATTCGATCGAACCTGATATGGGTTGCCTACGTATCATGACGCCGCATGAATCAGATCTTGCGTAGTTCGGGAAGATCATGAATAAAGGAAATAAACTAACTATTTTTTTGAATTTTCGAATTTTCTTAATTTCTGAAAGAAAGACTTATAAAGAAGAAAGAAAATATTTTTTGATTTCGATTCCTTTTTTTCTTTTTTCTTTTTTGGAATTTCGAAAGAAAAACTTCTAAAGAAGAAAGAAAATATTTTTTTGAATTTTTTGGACCTTTATGTTAAAATTATGAAAGATTTCTAAAGAAAATATTTTTTGAATCTTGAATTTTCTTTTCAATTTCCGAAAGAAAGACTTATAAAGAAGAAAGAAAATATTTTTGTATTTTTTAAAAATTGGGGCCTAAAAGAAGACTTTCTATAGAAGGAAGTAAAAGAAATATTTTTTGAAAATTGTGGAAAATAAAAAAAAGTAGGAAAATATTTTTTTTGGAATTTTGATTAGATTTGTCTCTTTTTTTTTTCTAATGAAAGACTCCTACAAATAAACTTTTGTTGGTATTAAAAATTTCTTTTTTTTTTATTTTATTTTTTTCAGGATTTTCTAAAAGAAAGACTCCTAAAAAGGAATTAAAGAAAAATATTTTTGAATTTTTTTTTAAAAAAAAGGGGGCCGGAACCGATGAGGTTTGCCTACGTATCTCACATCCGGTGAGAATCAGACCCGCGTAGTTCTGCCATTTTGACAGAACAGTGGAAACACGAATTTTTGAAAACATTGGCTTATTTTCTTTTTTCTTTTCTTTTTTTTCAAAATTTTGGCAGGGTTTCAGAATTATTCAAATACCTACCTCCCACTCTTGATTTTTCTTTTTTTTTCTTTCCCATTCTAGAAGTCAGTCAACATGCAAGCTGAAATAAACAGATACACAAGTAGCACGTAAGATGCATCACGATGGTCTTTTAAATTGGGTACACCTATCCTAGACGGACCCAACCCCTGTGTTGAGTCCCCTAAGTCAAATGCACGTGATGTAGATAAGCGTTCCTATTAGGGATATGGCATGAGGTTTTGTTATTCTAGGTTTAAACCTGGTGTTTTGTTCTAGACCAGGCTTACCCGAGCAGACAGCTCGAGCCGAAGTCGGGGCAGCGTACCGGGAATATAGAAGCTTCACCGGTTTTGTAACTTGTCCGTACCTCGTTCTAAAATTTGGATATGACTCTAACATAAAAGAAGTCACACAAAGTGCACACTTCCCAGATGATTTAGAAGACTCGGAGAGAAGAGGGTTTCAGCACAATTTACATACAGTTCAGATAATATCAAAGCGGGAAAAAAGCGGCATTTAGCACATTAGATTTAAACATGTAAAAATCCGGTAATAATGAAAGCCAAATATAACAGCTATTCTAAGCTCGAATTCTTGAACCCTGAACCAGAGATTCTGGGTTAAATCCCCAGCAGAGTCGCCAAAGCTGTCACACCTCCTTTTTCACCACCCCCGATTAACGTAGGGATAATAAGGGAGTTTTTCCACTTAAAGTGACATTATTCAGATTTGGGATTTATTATTGTTTTTCAGAGTCGCCACCCGGATTTTTGATGATGCTCCGGGACACTGTTCTATTTTAAAATCCCAAACCGAGAAAATTTTGACTCTGTTTTAATTTGTCTGCGACCAGAAATCCGAGTAAGGAATTCTGTTAACCCGGGAGAAGGTGTTAGGCATTCCCGAGTTCCATGGTTCTAGCACGGTCGCTAACTATTAATATTTGACCTAATTATCTGATTAATTACATACTTAGAACCTATTATGTATTTTAGCCTTTTTTACTTTTTAACCGCGTTTAATATTTATGGAGTTATTTTGAAACAAGTCACGATGTCGTTCACTTGTTATTTTTTGTACACATCGCAAATCATGTCACGGGGACCGTACCCACGATCTACAATATGTTTATTTTAATTATTATTTGGTCACATGAAATGCACACCCAAATTTGGATTTATGCATCATGAATATGCCACGGGAACCGTACCCATAGTCATGATGTTTATTTACGCGCCTAAAGCAAACTACGTATGTTCAAGATTATTTCTTTCTAAGTTTGAGATGGATGTGAAGGTCATTGGTTATGGAATAAATTTTTGGAAAGGGGCGCATGATTGTGATGTTATTGGATTTGACAGGATTTAATTTTTGGCCCAAATTAAGTCTAATTGATACTTTAATCTTTAAAGTCCAATACTTTTCATTTTATAAATCACTACTCTACGACCTGTCAATTTTCATCTACGGCCTCGTTAAATGTTTAAGAAAATTTTAAACTAAAAGAAAACCTATTTCTATATACAACAAATCAACCCAACCATTTTGCCGATGACTCATTTTCAATTCATTTTTTAATCAAACCCCATAGCTCATTGGCCAAATCTTTACAGAAATAAAATAAACTAGATACTAAATCAATGCAAAAACAGAGCAAGAGATCGACGATGCATAACCCAAGCAGAATTAACTCAACCTTCTAAACTTCCTAAGCTAAATTAACTAACTCAATAACTTGTATTAGATGATTTATTTAAACATGTAACCAAAAAATAAACAACATAAGCATATCAACAAGAAAATCAAAATCCATGGAAAATCAGGTTCTTAAACCAATGAAAAGTCTACAATAAATACCAAAATACATAAACAGAGGTTCATGAGCAAACATATAAAAGTTATCAAGAAAAATATAAATCGAAAGAAGCAAAAACGGACCTCAATTAGCCGCAATTTTCATTTAAAATGGGAGCTCTCAAATCCAAGTACAACGGAGAGATTCGACTTAATACTTTTGCTAGAGATCTGAACCAAGATCGAAGACTTCTAAAGGCGATATCGCCGGAACCTTGAACCGGCGAACTCGAACATCACCTCACTTTAACGAAGTTTCGAAATTGATTTTTGACTGGTTTTGAAGTTGTTTTCGAGCTATTTCGCAGCTGGTTTTACTGCTCTTTTTTGGCTCGATTTTGCTGAGCTTTGGGGGGTGAGTTTCGATGGAGTTTAGGGGGCTGTTTTGAGGCGTTTCTGGGCTTTTTCGGGGCTAGATTTCAGACTGATTTTGAGAGCTTGGTGGCTGCTGATTTTTGGGTGAAGAAGAGGGAGTTTTCATCAGCATTTCCAGTGATTTTTGTACTGGTTTTTCAGTAGTTTCGCAGCTCATTTAGCTCCTCTTTGGAGCTATTTTGCGGATAGTTTTTGGGCTAGTTTGAGTGACGTTTTTGGGCTAGTTTGGGTGGGTTTCGGTGGCTTGGGGAATAAGAAGATCTTGCCCCTTTTTACTTCCCCTGTTTTTTTTCTTTTGGTCCTTTTTCTGGTTTAAAAGAGGGCTGGTTTGGGGTGGCTGAAAGCTTTTTGGATGTCGTTAGGTTAGAGAATGAATGAAGAAGAAGAGGTGTTGGGAGGTGGTCATCCGTTGCTGAAGAGAAATGGGATGCTAAAGGTTCGAGGTGGGCTGTTCGGCGTGAGGGGTGGTTTGTCGCTGGTCTTTCTAAAATGAAGAAGAAGAGGTCATGGCTGCTCCTCCATTGTGTGTGTATATAGTAGTATAAATAGTTGGCGCCAAAAAAAATTGGGTACCCACCCCATGTGAGGGAATCATTCTGTTATAAAAATAGTTTGAGGGAATCCCAATGAGAATGTGCAGGTGTGATTTTGTTGTGGAAAGATAAGTTGGTGGGGTCCACATATTTTTTTGATTTCCCTTTGCAATTTGATTTCCACTTCGTCTTTTTTTTTTTTTTTTTTCTCTTTCTTTTTTTTTTTTAATTTTTTCTTCTAAAATTTGATACTAAAATGAAATAAAAATAAAAACTTCACAAAACAGTAATTTATCTAGGATAATAGAAAATGTTAAGAGGATACATAAAGTTAATAATTTAATGAGATTTAAATACTACTCAATATATACTAAAACCTAAAACTTTAAAACTAAACTAATTAAATATATTTTTGAAATTTTGTAAGTTGTAGTTTTCTCCTTATCTTTTTTATTTCTTTTGGAAAAATAAAATATCCATACAATTTTTGTATAATTTTTAAAATTTATGAAAGGTAAGATGAACTAAAATTAACCAAATGAAATATCAATTAGCCAAAATAATAAAAAATAGTTTTTGTAATTTTATTTTGTGATAAAATAAAGCAAAAGAGCAAAAACTAGTTAAAATAGCGATATTAGACCTAAACTAAATATTTAAATGCTATACTGTGGTAAATCACGGGGAGGGTAAAAAATTACATGTTTACAACGTGGATCAATAGAAGAACGACAACTGGACGAGTACTTAGAAAGAGATACGGATCTAAACAGATACGAGCAAATCACCCACAAGGAGATTAGAAACGGATGCTCGAGATTCTTTAAAGAATTGAAGAGACACCGGTGAGATGAACCTAGACAGAAAAGGGGCTAATTCATAGGTCTTCAATTAAAGAGCTTAAACGTTATGGAATCTTCACGAAACAGTTACGATTACCAATTATAACATTTCATTAATGACATTAATGTTTATTATGACTCAGTCATTAAGAGGAATAGACGTTGTACTTGAAGGTCCCTATAAAAGGGAAAGAAATGTTATTTGTATGGACACATTCTGATTAATATTTGAATACATTTACTTTCTTGTGATTTCTATTAATTATTCTGCCATTTCTTATTTTATTTCCTTTATTGTTTTTGAGAGAATATCGAATTTCTTGATTATCAGTAGCCCGAGTACTTCTAAAAATAAGCTTTGACGGAGAATCTAATTCTTTGGTTAAACACATTGGTTCCGTAACCGGGAATCTGATAATCTTTTTTTACTTTCCAAATTGCCTCCTCTCAACTGAATCAAGTCGAACGTCAATGACAATAACCAACAGGTGGGAGGAACTCCAGTTCCCTTGCCTCAAGGAACCCCACATGATCCAAGGGAACCATCACCAGAAAGATCCACTACTCAAAACAATGAGCAACTCGGAAATGAACAAGATGGTGAGAAAGATGTTGTGTAGTAGTTAATTGCTGAATACGTGAATGATGCTCTCTAGGCTTTCGTGAGGGGACTACCAACTGTGCCACCCACACCTCCTCCAAACAGTACTGCAACTGTGAAAATTCCACATTCAGGGTTGGCTAATTCAAGAAGTGGAGGAACTCCCAACGAATCACGCGAGGGGAGACAAGGTACGACTAATAATTCTGATTTACAATCTTTAATACTAACCTTGAAGAAACATGTGAAGGAACAAAATGACCGTATTGAGAAAATACCTGGCATAACAACTGTCATCAAAGGAATTGATATTAATAAATATTCGCAACAACCATGGAGACCAAGTGCAGCTCCATTACCAATTCTCAAAAAGTTCAAAATGCCCGACATCCCGAAATACGACGGGGTGACTGACCCACGCGACCACGTTACTTCGTTCACCACGGGAGTAAAAGGTAACGTTTTAACCAAATAGGAGATCGAATCAGTACTGGTCAAAAAGTTTGGGGAAACTCTTACCAAAGGAGCGCTAACATGGTATTCCCTCTTACCTGAAAATTCTATTGACTCTTTTGCTGAACTTGCAGATTTGTTTATAAAAGCACATTCGGGTGCACAAAACGTAGAGAAGATAATGAAAGACATATTTAAATTAAAGTAGAGAGATACAGAATTGCTTCCAGAATTTGTGGATAGATTTCAACGAGAAAGAATGTTGCTCCCAAGAGTACCTGACAACTGGGAAGCCATGGCATTTGCAAGCAATTTAAATGAGAAAAGTTCAGAAGCAACAAGGAGACTCAAAGAGAGCTTATGAGAATTTTCTGCCACGACATGGAACGATGTCTATAACAGGTACAATACCAAATTGTGGATCAAAGAGGATATCGTAGCTCAGTCATGGGTCGAAAAAAAACAAGTTCGAGGCATTCAGAATCTAAGAAGAGGTCTGGCAAGAGTAGGTACGAGCCCTATATGGGACCTTCGGGGCGAGAAACTCGTTTCCGATTCGAAATGTGCGGGCTGACCACAGATCATCTAATAAAGATTCAGGTCCATCCTCATCAAGATTCAGAAAGGATCGACATGAACGTAATAAGGACAATAATACAAATTCAAGGATTGGGGACTACAATTTCAATGTGAGCACCTCCGCGTTAGTCATGGGAGATAAAGTTCGATGGCCTAAAGAGATAAGATCAAATCCAAACAGAAGGAACCCAGACGTCTGGTGTGAATTCCATAATGATCACGGTCATAGAACATCAGACTGTAGATTATTGCACAGTGAGGTAGAACATTTATTGAAGCAGGGATATCTAACAGAGTTATTCAGCGAGAAAGGCAAACAAGCATATATGAATAATAGACAAGAACCCCCGAAACCACCATCTCCAAAGAGAACAGTAAATGTGATAAATGCTGGAGAAAAAGTTAACGGTGTAACCTATACCGCA
Organism: Nicotiana paniculata; assembly: GCA_005239505.1. Lineage (NCBI taxonomy): Eukaryota > Viridiplantae > Streptophyta > Magnoliopsida > Solanales > Solanaceae > Nicotiana > Nicotiana paniculata. The sequence goes on along the minus strand of MDKI01201406.1, from coordinate 1,064 downwards.
ACGAGGAAAACAAAAAAGTTCACAATAACTCACTGGAAGAGGACCCGTCAAACTTTGGAAGACGACAACATAACATTTAATGATACAGATGCTGATGGATTAATGATTCCTCACAACGACGCACTGGTAATATCTTTACTAATACATGAAACTAATGTAAAATGAGTTTTGATTGATCCAGGTAGCTCTGTAACTCTATTCTATTACGATTCGTGGAGAGATGCTGAAGGGAGACCGCCTAATTCCAAAAGCACGTTCCCTTTCTGGATTTGATAACTCTACTGTCATTACTAAAGGAGAGATTGAATTAAGCACTTACGCAGAAGGGGTCATCAAAGAAATAAAATTTCAAGTGATAGACACGGATATGGCTTATAATGTAATTATGGGAAGGCCATGGATTCACGATATGGGCGTTGTGCCATCCACATTACATCAGGTTACCAAATTCCCTTCAAAGTGGGGTGTTCAACAGATTCAAGGAGATCAACAAATTTCAAGGAACATCAACTCAGTGATACACTCAAGCCAAAAAGATACGAGTGCAGAACTAAAAGACACGAGTGCAGATCAGACATATACGGGTACAAGTAAAAAAGATGCGGTAAATCAAATTTCAACAGATTGCATCAAAATAGACCGACGTGGATTCCAGGCCAGATGTAATTCAGGAGCCGGAAGAAAATGAAAAGATTAAAACGATGATTGAGGAACTCAAATTTGTTCCATTATTCGAGCAATGTCCAGAACGAAGAATTCATATCGGAGCAAGGCTAAACCTAGAAAGAGAGGTAAGTTAGTTGGATATTTAAAATCTAACGCATATTTTTTTCATGGTCTCATTCAGATATGACAGGTATACCTCCGGAAGTGATGACTCATAAATTAAATGAAGACCCACCATTCGTACCTGTCAAAAAAAATAAGAGGAAGCAAGGATCATTCAAAAATCAAGCGATCGATGAAGAGGTATGATCACGCTCAACTATGTCTTGTAGAAAACTAAGCGGGCGTTGCAAATATAGTCCTGGGGTATTATGCCCAGAGTCGATCCCACAGGGAAT